>BMAV01019727.1:114772-132518 GCA_019973955.1 Trichonephila inaurata madagascariensis | reverse complement strand
GGAACATTCAATATATAAGAATATATAAATTCTTAGATATTGAGTGTTCCTAAAATTTTTGATTATTCTATCCGTTACATAATTTGTAAGCATAATTGCACAGAATTTCCGAGAATTTTAAAATTCTGGTGTTTTTAATAGAGATTGAACAGGCTTATATATTGTTTACGATTTTGTTTTTAAAGGGATAACTTAATACTTTATAATGAACATGGTGGTTCCTTTTTGAGATCAAGGTTATATGGAAATTCTATTATTTGTAGAACACAACAATATGCAATAATTTCCATTCATTCTGTCACAGAATAATATATCTCACTTCAAATATAATTTTATTCAAAATAATGTTAATAGCAGGTAACATATTTTAGTAATGATACATCTGTTAGTTTGAATTGTATATCGAATTGTAGATGAAAATTAAATAACTTAAATCTTAAAACACAAATTAAGATGCAGCATTTCATTGAAGATTGATGGATTTAATTGTTTATCAATATTGCACATGTTTGAAGCTTTGCGAGGGTCATTTGTGATGGTTATCGCAATTTTAAACCTTTGTCGAAACACACTTGAGTTGATTCACATCCCCTCCAAGCTTCCACACCTCGTAACGAGAGCACTTTGGGCCTCAACAAATTTAACAAGCCTCAGTCTCTTCCCACTATGAAAATCAAGTGACAGGGGGACTCGAACGCAAGATTCGACAGAAACAATGCAAGCAGGAGTTTGCTACAGCGGCAGCTCAACTATTCAGGCTACATTTGTTCTTCGAGAAGAAAAAGAAGTGATACTAACCGTATATTTATTATAAATTCTAGATTACTTATCTTTCGTAAAACGATAAGGGATACTCGTATTAGTAAATTGACGATATGAAATGTTTAAAATTCCCAATGTTTTTTGTTGTTGTTGCTTGTACAAAAAGAACTGCGATTTTTTTTTTTATTTCGGAAAACAGATAAACTGATTTTCCATATGTAAATGAACAAAAATTAATTTTACAACATAAAATCTTGAAAAATTATGCAAGATATTTGATTTATCATTTTTCCACTTAATTAAAATTCAAATTTTATCAAAAGCAAGTTTAAAATCCAAGTAAGAGTTTTAATATTAAAAACTATCAAAGCAAAATTTATAGCGTAACTTTTAATCACCAAACACGTAAAATTCAAATACAAATAAATTTTAAGGTCAAAATAAATACTGATTTTTTAAAGAAAAAAAATCTGACTGAAGTGAGAATAATTTGGGAATTGAAATAGGTGCACAAAATTTATATAATTTTGGTCTACTATGCGTTAGGGTGTAAAGCAATTTAAAACATGTTTGATTTGCCAACATGAATTAATATTATTTTGCAACTTGAGTTTCATTTTTATGACACATTTTTTCTATTCTAGTATTTCAATTTATATCCAGAAAATTCTAAAATTGGTAACTTTGGAAGAATACTATTTCCTGTTCACAAAGAAAATGTGTTTATCTAACATATCTTCGTTTTTGATTACAGTAATATTCTTGATCAAGCAACAAAATCATTTAATCTAATTGATGGTAGATGAAAAACTGTACAGGAGAATATATTTTTTCGTTGACAAACCGTTACACTTTGTCAAGTAACATTGTATTTTTCTCTCATTTTCCCTTTTTTCTTTCATAGCAACTTTTCAAATATAAAATGGAATTGCAGAAAAAATAATTATAGATTGTAGAATGCGAAGAATAAAACTGTAAATTGAAAAGAAGATATATAAAAGGAAAAATGATAAAAAAAAATAAAAGAATTACATAAAATAGTTAAAGATAATAAGAAGAAAAAAACTGTAGAAACATTAGACATGAAACAATCAACATTTTATTTTGTCATATTAGGCAAAAATTTTTATTTTTCATGTTCTTTATAATACGATTACAAAATGCAATTTTCTTCAATTCCATTCATCCTCGATTCCCCTTAAATATTTTGGAGATTCCTAAAATAAAAATTAAAAAAAAAAAATGGTTAATGTATTTAAACTTTTAATGTATATTTTCCATAAATATTTTTTTTATAATCAATGGATGGTACTATATACAGAAAGTGGCTTTTGAAAAAGAAAAAAAAGTTTTAATTAGGCTCTTGTCAAGGGAAGCTGAAGTAATGGCTGGCTTATCGACAGTTTGCACTGTCGCACCGAACGAGCAGATACTAGACGTACTGCAAACATGTCCATCGCTTTTCTAATGGTCTGTGATGTGGTTACGGATTGCATGACTGAACTCACAATATACCTGTCCTCTCGACATGCATGCCATTCAGTACGACCTTCAGGAACCGATTGATTCCATATTCGCATGGCAGTGATTGGGGATTTCAATCAGTTCCACTGGCGATATCACTGAAATATCATTCAAATTCTAAGATAAGAAGCGATCTTGCATCTATCTAATTCTTACACTTGCTGGCAGGCACTTCTTATTGTTCTAGGCGTAATACGATATGAATATTCTGAACAGAGGGCTCTTTCGGAATGAGAAATCTACTACACCTTTTCTTTTAAACAGTGATTCAGACATCGTTTTTCCAACCCACGTCATCCTAATGAGCTGAAATACTAATCATTTGCATATACCAACGTCTTCCTTCCATAAGATTTTGGCGTTGGTCAGATCATTGCTTATTGGTGTTGCAATTTTAATGATTAGCAATATATTCGAAAAAAATTTAATTCTGTCTAAATATTTCAATTTGAATAACCTCATTAAACTGAAAAAAAACCCTACTATAATGAGGTGATAGTTATAAATTATCCTGCTTTAAAACTATAACAAGATCATGGTTTATGTATTTAATAAATGATTTTTTTAGAAAAAAATATAATAAACCTTTTTTTTTCTGTTATTAAATGAGATTTATTGGATATTTCTAGATCATTCGAGCTGCTTTAACTATGCATTAAAAAGCATAAAACTACCGGTAGTGAAATATTAGTATAATTAAATGAGGAAAACACTATATTCCATCTACATAGCACACTCTTTTGAGAACTAAACTACTGATAAAATATTCCAAGATAATATTAGGTTGGTATATTATTCCCGATAAAAAACGATCAGGTTACTCACCAAGAAAAAAATTAAATACGGATGATGAATTTGAAGTTCATGAATAAAATTTAAACAATACGAAATATTTCATTGAAAAAAAATGAAGGTAAATAGTTTAAGTTTCTTACCACTTAAAAATATCTTCCATATCCAAGATCAGGATATCCATAAGTTCCATATCCATTATCTTCATATCCGTAAGATCCGTACTCAAGACTCGGGTATCCATAAGTTCCATATTCGGAACCTGGGTATCCGTAATTTCCTAATCCAAGACCATAGTCATCAAGTAGGGCGTAATGATGGTATAAAGGAATTACTGAGCTGGACACAGCGGCTACAAGAGCCAAAACAAAAATCTGCAAAATAATGTATTTTGATTATTCAACATTTTGGAACTTTTGTATTTTGCATGAGATGGAAGGAAATTATTCTTAAAATATTATTACGTTTAGAAACTAAAATTTTTAGACTCTATAATCATTAACTTTATCAAGATTTTAGCCCAATTGGGCTATTTATGTAAAAATGATAGAATGAAAATAAAATAATGTGTTAAAAAAATATGCATTAAATATATTTATATAGTTGCAAATGACATAAATTTTTTACCTAAAATAATGCTATTAATTTTAAGTTTGTACAAATTCTTAATCTTTTTCGTTTTCATCATTTAATTCTATTAAATTAAGCTTTTATATTAATTATTTTTCAGGAAACTACAGTCGAGAAAACTTTATTATATACATTAGCCTTTCAAAATGTAAGCTGTACGTATATGAAATATTTACATTACAAATATATATATTTAAATGTATACCTAGGAAAATTCAATTAAATTAGTGCAAATTTATAAAACATAACCTGATAATAAAACTTTATATATATCATTAACTTCTTACCGCAGACTTGATCATTTTTCTGTGTATTGTAGCTGAAGTTAGTAGCTATAATGTTTGTTTGTTTTGCTTATTTCCTTTTATACCGTTTTTTTACGCATCAATAAAAACAAAAACAAAAAAAACACCTACTACTTATTTATAATTCGGACAACAAGATACATATCAAAAGTATTATGTTACCTTTAATTTTATTATCAGATGAAAGAAAGCAGATCTTATAGTTCCTATCTTACTTGCATCACTTTTGTATAAGTTTAGCTTTTGAAGAAACGAGTATCATATCGAAAAAATTATTCATTTTCTTTTTTTTATCATCATTTTTTTACATAAAAATCTGTTGCAATGTAGTATATGATGTACTAGAAAAGAAAAAAAAGAGCTTTTAAATAAAATGAAATTTTTTTTTTTTTTTTTTTTTGCAATGCTTCTTATGCAATGCTCATTTAACATGTTCGTAAGACACTCATATCTGATTAGTGATAAAAGAATTTGCATTTTTTATTGAAATAAGAATGATTGCTCGTTTATAATTCAAGAAATTCAATCTTTAATTTTATAAAGATCAAATGATATAGTAACTTTAATCGTATTTAACTTTCTAAGTAGATTCCATCAAAATACTCAATATCACTTATGTGTGTCATACAAAAGAAAATTTAACATTTTATCAAATACATTGCTTAGCTTTTCTAAGCTAATTTAACATGTAGCGGAATGAGGTTGAGTGTTTTATTTAAAATCTTTTCTTAATATTAAAACTATTTACGTGTTAAATTATTGAAAATCCTCTATTTACAACTGATCAAGATTACAAATCATGGAAATTACACATATATTTAAGATAAAGCACTTCATGTAAAAAGATTGGCCTTGAGTAAAAAATACTTTAAGCTAGTGATAATGAGATAAGTAAAACTAGAGTGTTTATGCACATGAAGTCAAAAGATAGCAACAATTGATTTTAAAGATAAAATTTTCAAATACTACAATTGGAGACCCGTTGTAAGAATATGCTTCAAGTGATGCAGAACCAGCTACTATAAAAGTAATTTCACTCAACACAATGACATTATTACAACCGGAACTTGCAGTTGTAAGCATTTCAACTAAGAAAATGATGAAAGTCGTGGTAAGTAATATTTCATAACAATTCAGTTTTAACAGTCAAAAATTGTTTGAAATTATTTTATTTTACCTTTATTATTCAACCTACCGGTGAAATTCCGAAACAGAATAACAGCAAAAATCTCAAATATTGCATGAGCAATAATTTGCAAGATATTACTAATTTGAAAACCATCTTTCTTTTACACACACAATTTTTAACAAAATTGTAATATTGAAATTTATATAAAAAGGTGAGACATCAAATAGTCGATTCAAGTGTAGTATAGGGGGGCCACTTCTGATTTGGCTATTTTTCTTTGGATTTGGTGATTTTTATCTTCATGTTATGGTGAAATATCGAATTGAATTCATTATAAAATAAATAATAAATAATTCCGAAAAAAGTACCTTGGCGAACACTTTTAGTCGCCAAAAAAATGGACTGCGCCAAGTATACTACACTTGAACCCAAATACTCTCTCTGTAAAGTGTATTTTACAAATATATTGTTACGAATTTTGTGTAAATAGTGTAAATAATTTGTATTTGAGTGTTTAATGCATTTATATTACTCTATGTTATGTTTATTTCATGTTAAAATTGTACCATTCACAAGCAATGCCGACCCTTACGTTATAATGGCGATCCAATGAGAACTTGGCGAAATCTTGGCGGTAGAGTCAAGTTGGCATCATTTTTGGTGACCAAGTTGGGGGCCAATTTGGCAACTTTGGCGACCAATTTGGCGTCGTTGGCGACCATTTTGGCGAGTTCGGAAACCTCGGGAATCTTCTAGAAAGTAGTAGATCTCTCCACTAGTGTCACGTTCAATGACACGAGCTGTTATATTTCTGGAAGTTACTGTCGCGCCTATAAAAATGAGAAGCTCGCCGGGACGGGGGAGAGTCTGGATTAAACCAGCGAGTAGTGAGGATTGTTTTGACGAGCGATTAGCTCGGCTGTGCTTATGAATAATCTTTACTTACGTGTATTTTTAAACACTGTTATTGTGTTTGATTGCTGTTAAAGGTGTGAAGACCTTTGGATATTTACTCAGTGAATATCGCTGCTGAATCCTGTATTTAAAGGATTGGATGTTTGATAATAAATTCGCATCGCTCTTAAAGAACTGTTTATTTTCTTTGTGATTGTTTTGCATAAAATCCTCGAACCCTCGGATCTACGTAACAATATGTAAAGTTTCTAAATAAAAAATATATCAAACATTGATGCACCTTTTTTACAGATTCTCGTCTTGGCTCTCGTGGCCGTTGCTACTTGCTCTTTTGAAGTAATTCCCACTTTCAGTCATTATGAAGGAATCAGTCATCATGGAAATGGAATCAGTAACAGATATCTTACAAAAACTGAGGATCTTGGATATGGTCTCTATGGGTTAAGATATGACGGATATGGTCTTGGATATGGAACATATGGATACGATGGACTTGGATATGGATCATATGGATATGATGGACTTAGACGGGGAGCTTTTGGATTGAATGGACTTGGATATGTGCCTTATGGTTACAATGGGCTTGGATATTACGGATATTTTTAAATGGTAACAGTCTTTCGCTTGTGTTTTTCCTTTTACAAAAGAAGTATCTTATTAAATAATTAAGATTTGTATACTCAGTATGGTGATTAAAATAACTCAAAGTTAAAAAATTTTATGAATTTGTTGTAACTACCATATTTACTCGGACACACTTTATTTTTAATGGTAATGCTACTGAAAATTGGACGCTGCTTAGAATCGAAGGAAACCAAATTTGTTCAATGGAGTATTTAGAACTATTGCAGGTTCGTGAATATGTTTTAAAGTTTATTATTCTGGACAAAAAAATTCATGAATCCCTTCTTATTAGATCTTATTTTAAAATTATTTTAATTTTGAAAAATTGGATATAGATATATAAACCGTTTTATATTATTTTTCATTTTACACAAACAAATTTTGAGAATTTGGGGCGCTCATAAGAATCGATGGCGGCTTAGATTCGAATAAATACGGTACTTTAATAAAATTTCAGAATTATTCGGTGGAACGTTAGTTTATTTTAAACCTTCGTTTTATTTTCTTTAATAGTAATTTCATTTATCATTTTAAGAATTATTTCAGAGACGAATTAATTGTAATTGGATGTGTCTGAATTTTTAAGAACATATTTTAATAAGTTTGTAAATATGTTATGAGTTAAAGTATTCGTGCTTAATAACGACATTTTTATAATAATATTTAAAATTTTGTGTACATTTTTTATACTTAAGTAAGAAATACTCCAATTATTTTATTGTTGTACCTAACTTGTAGCTACAATGCTACAATTATGTAATTTTTATGTAACATTTTATACTATCATGCTGGTTGAGACTTATACACTTTTTCTTTATTTTTAGGTGGAAAAAACAAATAACCAGTGGCATATTTCAGGCTTGAAGTATTCAATATTTTGAAAAAAGTGATGAAATGTTTTGAAATGTGAACAATTTAAATAAAAAATTATAAATATGTGTTCTGGAATTATTCAATATAATTGGACTTTCTATAATTGTGGAGCAAACTATTTAGAATTAAATTTCAGGGAATAGGATATAATTTATTGGCATAATATATTTCTTAATTTGAAGAAAGTACAATTATAAATCAACATAAAGTGTACTTTTAGTTTGAATCTATTAATTTCGAAAGTAACTAATATTTTTATTGCAATGGGATAAGATACATACGTTTTAGAAGATTTTAAGAAAAGAAATAATTTTATGGAGCCAGTTTTTGAAATGTTTTTATACAGAACATTTTGCTAAAATTTAGAATTTTTAGTTCCGTTCTTTCTCATTAAAAAGCACTTCATAAAATATAATAATAACTTCATAAAACATAAAATATAAATATAAAAAGCAAAAATAACTCATTGTGTAATCACGGAAACTAAGAATTTGAAGAGAATAAAATATTATAAAAGTTTATATTATTTCTATGGAATTCGAAACAAAATTTTGTAATTTATAATGCAGTGTTCTTATTTGGAATTGTATTTATAGGTTAATTGAACTGAAAATAATGAAGGTAGCCATATTTTTTTATTTGGTAAATCCCATTTAAATGCTGCAATTAATACGATCTATGTACTTTAATTTCAGTTTCGATAAAATTAACTAATTTTATCTGTTAGTTTCGCATTTATTATTCAAAATAATTTCTTAAATATTTTATTAAAATTCTTCCTAATGAGAGATATTTGGTTTTTTTATCCTCCTTCAAGTAATGGAACGCATTAGATAGGAGGAGTGTTTTTAATCACCTTGTAAATGAGATTTTGTAGTGCATATTTAAAAAAAGCTCAAGTTATTGGATACTCGCGCAGTCCTTATGGTACTGAATATGGATATGATAGAGAGTCTTGAATACGGTAGTTACGGAAATAATGGACATTGGATATTTCGAATATTTCTAAATGGTATAAAATTAATTCTATTTTTAAATATTTAAATATAAAGAGAGACATTTTAATTTTCTCCAAGTATATAACCATTTAAATACGTTTAAAATTTTAAAATAAAAATTAAAAAAATATATTATCATAGTCATGTTATAAACATGAGTAAATTTGAGGATTTATTAAGAATTTTAATTAGGATTGGTACTATTTTATCTTCAAAATATTTCTAGAAGATAATCTAGGCTGCAGTGAAACTGTCTGATTTTTCACAACTGTTAATATTCAAAGAAATATCTTAAAGTAGCTGTTTCTTATATGTTTTTTGTAATCTTAAAAAAATAGGTGCTTATTTTGGTGTGAAGCGAATTGTGTAGAAAAGGAAGAATCAAATGTGTAGAAACGAAACGTATGAGTACAATTAAATATACTAATTTAAAACTGTAATGTTTTAATTCAATACTATTGAAACAAAACTAACGATTACTAATTCGAATGTTACTTCAACTTCACACGGATTTTTTTTTTTTTTTTTGTTTGCTGAAAATTTTTTGGGGTCCATAACATTATTTAATTATGCGTTTTGTATATTTGATACCAATCTCTCTGTAAAGAAATATACTGTTAAAATAATATATTCTACATTATGAAGGATTCATTGCTAAATCTTTCAATCTTATGTTACTTGTGTAAAATTAATACAACTGAAAAAGTATTGACAATTATATATTCATCAGTATGTCATTAACTTTAATTTGGATGCTGCTTTATATATTTTTTGGGACATAATATATAGCTTAACAACAGGTTTTGGTTACTTTTCAATAAAAATAGCTATATTTAAACTTCTTTTAAATGAATATGTTTTCAATTTTTAAATAATAATTGATTAAATCCTGCAAACTTTTGGAATATTTTCGAAATTAAAATACATTGTGAGCAACAGATATTTAAATATGTATATAGTTCACATAAAAAAGATAATTCAGGAAATACTTCATGAAGAAATTGATTCAATTCGAGCAATCATTACAATAAAAACCAGAACCCATATTATGCATATAAAGTTCAATTTACTTTTGGGCATTAAATGTACTTAAAGTACTTTAAAGTACTTTTTAAATATAAATGCATAACGATAAAAAAAATCAATAATGTTTTCAATCATTAATTTGTTTAAAGAATTTAAATTAATTAATACTTCATTTTTCAACAAAACCAAACTAGAAGACGGAAAATTAATTAGGTGTACAAGCAATAAATAACCAAACACGGCACGGCATAAAATGCTTTTCGGTTGCTTAAATTTTTAATTAAGAAAAATAGATCTGTCATTTTGAAAAAAAAATTATTAGTTACTCCACTTAACAAATTAGGCAATTATCATTACCATCAATTATTAATGAAGCAGTTTTTGAGGTTTTTATGAAGAGTTTTGAAAAATCAATAAATGAACTTATTTTTGAGATGTAATAGGAATTACATTAGTGCTCTTAAGTTTTTCATAAGGCGTTGTAAATTGATTCGGCTTTCGCTTTGGAAGTGGTTAAACTTACAAACTGTTAATTGGTATAACTTATTTTTTTAATTACCACAGAATAACGTATTTCTCCCTTATAGCATGTAATTACTGACAAAACACTCTCTAGCAGATTACTAAAGGAAATATTCTAATCCAAGACAGTTTAATGTTTACTTTTCAGAAGCACATAAATACATATATATGACAAGATTGTAGACATTGGTAATGTTTTCTTTAAGGTATCCAACTACGTTCGGAACCGTGATTTTAAAAAAGCACATAAATGAATAACTTTCATGATATTTTGTGTCACTTAGATTAGAATACATGTATAAAATTGTTGTAAGGACATTTTGACAAAAACAAATTATTTAAATACAATATTTTAGCAAAAAATTAACTTAAAATAACCTTTTTTTCAAAATGTTCTCTTTTCATAAAAAATGCTTCTAAAATAATAATATTTTGTGTGTGTGCTTTTATAAAGTAAAGACTTCTACACAGAGTCTGCACTATTTTTTTTTTTTTTGAAAAACTCACATTTTTTTTCAGAGTTACCAACAATTGAAATAATTATCGGCGTTTTTTTATTAAAATTTCTCCCCTTTATTGTCGTAAGACATGGATAAACCCGCTTCTAAGTTATATACTTCAACAATTCTAGTTGAGCATCCTTACAGAGGTCTGAGCTACGTACAGGCAAAATATTATTATAATAGAAGCATTTTCACAAAAGGAGAATATTTTGAAAATGGATCCTTCTATGTTCATTTTTTGTCAAAATATTGTGCTTAAATAATTTTTTATTGTAATAATATTCTTAAAACAATTTTATATACATTTTCTAATCTAAGTGACACAAAATATCAAAAATATTATCCATTTATACTCTTTTGCAAAATCACGGTTCCGAACGTAGTCGGATACCTTAACAATAACCATATTGAATTATTGATGTTGTTAATAGTTGCATTGATTCAAAGAGACTTTGGATGTAGTCTCGGGGTACAACAGATCAAGCAGATTCCACACATTGCCAAAGTTGATCTGGTGTGGCAGCCGGGGATGCAATCTGGGTCAATCGTTGAGCAACCATAGACCACATGTTTTCTATCGGCGAAAGATCCAGAGAGCGATCCGGTCAGGGAAGCAATTCAATCTGGTGATTGACAAAGAACCTTTGGAAAATGCGTTCCATGTGTGGTCACGCATTATCCTGTTGAAATATGGCTGTGGCCAAGCCCTGAAGGTAAGGAAGGACAACTGGCTCCAACACCTCGGAGATGTAGAGCTGGCTTATTAAAGTACCGGCAATGCGTACTAGAGGAGTGTGCGAGGGTGATATCCAATACCGCCACATACCATAATACCCGGTGCATGACCAGTGTGGTGGTGCATAACGCAGCTGTTCAGCATCCTCTCTCCACGGTGTCTCCAGACTCGAATCCGACCATCATGGTGTTGCAGACAAATGTGTGACTCGTCAGTAAAGACAACTTCATTCCATTCAGCCGTCCACATCCTTCTTTCATCACACCATTGGCGACAGAGATGTCTGTGGTTCTGCGTCAAGGGTAGACCAAGCAATGGACGTCTTGCGGACAGACCACTCTATTGTAAACGGCGTCGAGTGGTACGTGCAGACACTGAATGATGCGTTACGGACTCAATGTGCTGTGTTATGGTTCGTGATGTGACTGAGCGATCCGTCACTGCCATGAGAACAATTTGCCTGTCCTCACGTGAAGTGGTGCCCTGAGATGTATGTGATCGACCACGTCGATCCATCGTACTCTCTTACATCCAACGGTCACACATCCGCATTACAGTTGTTTGGTTTCGTCCAACACGACTACCGATTTTCCTAAAAGATAATCCACAATCTCGGTAGGCCACTATCCTTCCTCTGCCGAACTCGGTTACTTGATCAAAAGCTGATCGCTGTTTTCTACGAGACATAACTGATCGTTTTTTGAAAAACCACAAGAAAAACACATTTGCCGAACTTGAATTTGACGAAATTTTCAAGCCTTAAATAGCTCTTTGAGGTGGCGTCACAGGCGCGCGTGATGTGTGTCTGAGCTGAAATTCTAATCATTTGCATATTTTACCTCCGCTAATGCATGTTGTAAATTTCGTGTTATTTGCATGCCTTCTTCAAGGTGTGGCGTTTACGGTGGCCAGCAGTGTAGAAAAGTTCAAGGAAGTAGAAAAATATTTTTTAAAAAATAAATAGTAGCTAATAAATGTAAATTTTGAAGTCTTATTTATTGCCTACGTTACTTGAGTACTAAAAAAACTAAAAAAAAAAAATTACTTCGTGGTGAAATTAATTTGATAAAGAGAGAATCAATAACATATGGATTGAATCTTAATTCTTTTTCTGTCATATTTTATAGTAACACACAAAAAAAAAAATGCAATAAATCAATTGGAGCTTTAAAAAAATAATTGAGATTGAGGGATAGTTTTACTTGAACCGTCAAGTATAGAAACTTATGAATATTTTCAGTATCTAGTTTAAACTAATATTTAAAAAAATGTGAATGTTTAATCATAAATGCAATGAAATGGAGACAGTTTCTTTCAGGTTAATTTGGATGAAAATTGTTGGCCATATAATCTTTGTAATAATTGTCGATTATGATTTTCATGACATTATTCACATTGAGAAATTTTATACTGAAACTATATCATCCATGTTTAATTAAGATGAAATGGTTTCAATATGATTGGTTCAAATATATGTGGTTTGTATTTGTTTTTCCGCACATTCTCTGAATGCCTTGAGGGCTCCATTTGAATACTTTTTTTAAAATTTGACAAGAAGAATTCCAAATCTGAGGCAAAAACAAGTGATGAAAGCAATAACGCACCTAATAGCAGTAGTATGTAATGGAACAATGTCTGGTATGTTAATAATTACAATATATCGCCTCAGCAGCAGTGATGTTTTTGTCTTGAAAACAAAAGATTTCATGGGCGCTGATTTTAACTTTCTCTGATAGCGTAAAAGATATATTTTAAAATAAAACCATTCGCAATTAATTAAAGAAAATATTTTTTTGAATTATTAAGGTTCCTAAAATTATTTCCCTTTGATTTTATTAACTACTAGATTCTTATGCATGAATTCAATTTATGCACAATTGTGAAAAGTACTCACCTCATCGAAAACATTTAAGGGAACACAGTACGATTCGATTGACAAAAATTGGTCAAAAAATCAAATCTGATTTTTTTAGCCTGAATTATTTTTTATGTACAAACTCACAAAATTTGAAAGCTCTAAGTTTAAAACCGCAGAGTTATGAAAGTTTTTACGTTTGTTTTTATTCCCATCCCAATGGCAAATCAAAACTTTAAAATGACTTATATCGGAAAGATAAAATAACTAGTTCGTCTTCATTTAAAATGCTAAGGCTTTTTTTTCTATTGTACCTAATACTTAGAAAAAATTACCCTTGTTGCTAATAATATATAGAACAAAAGCTGGTATGCATTTTTCAAAGTAATTTTTATTTTTTTAAAAAATAATTGAATTCACAATTTATATATTTTTTAAGGAATTTTTAATAAGCATTCATAAAAAGAAGTACCGTACAGGTAACAACCATGTTACTACATAACCCATACCAACTTTTGTTATACATAGTTTGACGTACATGTAAATCAAATTTCATACATGTACGTAATTTTTCGTAGAAGTAGAATTTTAAAATCATTTAATAAGTTTCAAGTTTTTCCCTTAAAAAATTAAATAGTTAGCTTTTTATGAAATTTTGAGCACAAAATCTGTTTCACATTATACATACACGTAGGAGGCAATCAAAAAAATTATGAAAATCATGAAACTAAGAAAGTTTATGTAAATCTTACCATGTCCTCTTAAATGTGTGTATAGCTGTTGTTTATGCTCTTAGACTCAATTGTTCATAATAATTCGATCTCAAATGATCTAAAAATTTCTGGAATCAGATGAAGGCGTGCGTTGTGAACGGATTAATTATCAATTCTCATTTCAAAAAATGTGTTCAAATTTTTCAATGTCTCTATATTAAACTTTTCTTTAAAATATTTTGAAATGCGGATGTTTAAAATATCTCAATTAATTATAACTTCCTGAAAATTCTGGAAAAAAATCTGTTCAAGTAAAATAAAAATATTCCAATTAAGTATTTAAATATGATGAGCTTTTGGTTTAAAAACATACAAAAAATTAATTATGATAAAATTTTATTTGATGTATCGTTTCAAAAATAAACGAATTAATTTGAATAAACAAAATAAACTTTTGTGCCTTGTTATCTTGAGTCAAGTTATTAAAAACTTATGTATCATGCTCCTATGTATCTTAGGATTTATCTGATAAAACATTTTCATAAAAAAATATAATGCTTTCACAAAGAAAAAATTTAATAATTTTCATCAATGACAACTTGATCTCTTATATTTTAAATAATAAGAGTAAAATTTACAATCAGTTATTAGAATAATATTTTCCCTGTCAAACGTTCTATGTAATGCCCAGATATATTTTACTTTTTAATTATGGTCTTAGGTGCATGAATTGTAACAAAAAGTTCTGCATTCTATTAGTAAGAATATTGATTGATTTTTAAATATAAAACATTGGCATATTTTGAACGTATAAAAACAAAAAGAAGTTGAACTTATTTTAAAAAACTAAAAACTAAATAAGTATCTAGATGAAATAAATTAACTAATATTCCGTTCGATGATATTTTTTTCTGTGTCTTGCCCTTACGCACCCGTCTTATTATCTCAATTGTAAAGTTTGTATAACTATTTTTGTTGTTTATTTTTTTTTTACTTTTCTTTGAACTTACGGCATCATCTTTGGATTTCAACGGAATTTATTCTGAATGAGAATATTTGCCCTGAAACCGCTGAATATGACAGTGACTCTGATACGGATTTTTCTATTTGTGATGAAGAAATATGGAACAAGAATGGTAGTATACTTATGCAACGCATGTAAAAAAGCTTTTTGTTTCAAGTAACATTTTGAGCAATTTAACAAAAATTCGTAATTTTAATTCTAATTTTCCTAGTTTTTTCCCCGTTTCTTGTGACCCAGATATTTTGTAGCCTAACTTTTGTAATTCTATTCGATTCCAATAAAAGAAAATCTACTAAGTTTTCTGAGCTGTTTACACTGGTTGTACACCTTAATAAGCCATGTATCCACATGAGGTTACATTGGGATTTTGTCCTATGCATAGCATATATCCAATAGGGGCTACATGGTACGCAAGGGGTTATATTAGCAACAAAAAAGCAGAGAAATGGAATGTAAATTTATAATTTTTATTTACACAAATTACAAATTTAAAAATTTTATCTATTTTCAAAGATTTTACATCTTTCACAGATTCAATACTACCCTTCTCGAAGAATTCATAATTATTCTTCCTAAATCCTTCTGAAACACAAAAAGAAAAAAAATTATTAGGTTGATTGACGTTTCATAAAAAGTAGATGAGTTCTAACAAAATTTAATAAAAACCCACTCATTAAAACAAAATTAAAAAAAAAAACTTAACATTTATTTAATTACAAAATATAGTATTTTGCGTCAAATCTCAGTTTTGCCACAATAATTTTAAATTTCCCTCAATATTGCAAAATTTACACAAAATTTTACATTAGTATTAGCTTGTCAATCAATATAGGCAACAAATTTTTTCAAAACTTAATTCGTTGGAGTGAAAGAGAAAACACGATTTTTTTTACTTATTATGTGATTAAGAAAAAACGAGGAATTATGAAATTATATTCAAATAAAAAGAGTGGACTTAGTTACAAAATATTCTAGGAGATTCTAATTTCTTTAATTCATATAATGTATTTCATTGAGATAAATAAATATTTATTTAAAATTCTTACTATATAAAACCAAGAACATCATATCCATAGTTCAGATTTCCAAATCCTGGGTAGTCATAACTTCCATATCCATTACTGATTCCGTATGGTTCATATGCAAGATCTCGATATCCATATCCAAGATCAGAGATTCCATATCCTAATCCATAATCATTATATACAGGATAAGAATTGTAATAAGGGACTAATGAGCAAGAAACCGCGGCGACGAGAGCCAAGAAGAGGATCTGTAAGAAAAAGTGCTTAGAATTACAAAGTGTTTCGTTAAGATGATATAAGTCGAAGTGAAAATAATGCATCACTCTTAACATAAATATTTTCTTCTAAGATATTGAAACAATGATCAAATTAAATGATCAATTTCAATCAAAAATAAATTTAATATGTATGTTTTCATAACACGTTTAAATAATTATGCTTTTTTAATAATTTGAATGCCAAATATTTATTGTACTATATATATACTGCAAATTTATCAACATTTATATCAATACCGTAGAAACACAAAAAACCAAAGATTTTTAACAAAAACTATCAAATTATAAATCTTCTATATTTTAACCAAATTTATACATAAAAGAACTGTATAAATTTAAAATAAAAATGTGTATTTACATATGTTCTTTCTTAATAATTTCTACATATTTTATTTTTTATACATATGTAAGATTATGCAATTGGTTTTTGGACAATTGGTCAAGAACCAAGCTTAAAATATGAGGAATAAATTTGCATCACTAAAACAAGAGTATTTAAAGAAATAAAAATATTTAACAACAATTTCACGTTTAGAAGGAGTATTTTGTAACAGACATTGTATTTAAAAGTTGCCACCTAGATAATATATGAACAGCATTCATAAACTTTCACTACTTTTTAAAGATAACAAAACATGTATTAAGATTCAGGTATTATTAAATTTATATTTACGTATAGTGGTTTTATTGAACATTTAATACAATTTATACATGTACATGAGTGGATGAGTCAATTTCTTAGCTTCACATTATAAAGCAAAAAGAGAGATTTTGACGAAAGTCCTATTATTTTTGAAAATCAATAAAAAAAACTACCGCCACTTTTAACTAAAAATACCACCGCAATGGAAGGACTTAGAACTTCGACAGGTTTAACGTGCATCAGCCCCCACTCCACGGTGGGCCTTCAACTCCACCATATATATATACAAATTTAATTTAATGAGACGAATAAAGTAATTTTAAGTAAGTGAGGTGCACATGAAGTTATTATATACCTATAACTCTCGAACCAATTATTCAAAAAATTAAAATTAACTAAAAAGAAACATTAAAAAAAAAGGAAGATTGTAAATAACGTACCACGATTTTCATCATTTTATTATTAGTGCTTTGCAAGTCCTATTTCAGCTGTAATATTATTTCATTGAATAAAACTTCTTTTATACTATTTTTTCTGCGTCATTTGAAAAGTATTTAGATTGTAAATCCCATTTCGGTCAAGAAAATTCTTGTCAAACTTATCTTTAGTTACGCTACTGTTAACAAGAGCTTTCAAATACTACTTATTGTTTGTTGTTGGATTTTAATAACTTAAAATATCATCACAAATCTTTAAAGAGCAAGTTCATTAAAGGTAATTAATTGCATAAATTATAATCTTTCAAAATATACGAAAACTTTGCATCTTTATTATTTTTGTTGACAAATTTCTTAAAAATTATGAAGTTATTAAAACTCGCCACGATATTATCTTACTTTTAATAAGAATAAACATTTTTCTTGGAATGA
>BMAV01019727.1:85436-109786 GCA_019973955.1 Trichonephila inaurata madagascariensis | reverse complement strand
GCAGTATTATTAAAACATAGAGTTTGGTTGTATTATTAAAATTATAGCTTGTCAGCAATTACATTAATCAATGTACTAAAACAAATTATTTATAAATGCATGTATACTATTGAGTGCACAGGTCATTTGTTGGAATGTCACATAACGTTTCATGCGTATCTCTAAGTCTTCTTTTGCATTAATTATTTAATGGTGAAAAAACATATACCATATTTATTACAGAAACCATTTGAGATAATCCCTACAATAGCCTTATAAGCTTGATCTGTATGAAACGTGAGATTGGTCGACTTGTCTGCAACTGTCATACATCCAGGTTTTAATAAAGGACACAAATTGCAGACACTTATTGTTAAAAATGGTATTTGATGGAAGAACTGTCATATTTTGTTAAAGTTATAGTAGTTTTATTGTCCTTAAGTATTCAATGAACAGCATGTGGAACTTTTTCTTGCTTGTGTCTTTTTCATGTAATTTTTTGTGGTGCTTCATGTCCTTTTGATAGAATTCTTTAGGTAGTATTTAAAAATCACTTTTTCGACTCAAATTTTTCATGTCCATCGCTTTTTTCCAGTTTAATTTCGCTATCATGATTAATAAGTATTATTTAACCAGGTTATTACTTTGCATGGTTAATTTCTTTTTCCAAAATTTCAACTCCATCCAATAAATATCGCAGATGCTAATTTCTTTTTTCAATTCCTACTATTAGTTCAGAGTCTCCCTATATACTATACACATCTTGTTCAAATTTTCAATAGTTAGTAAAATACTTTTTTTCATCCTCTCAAATTCAAATACATTTTTTTAAACTTGTAGTGGATGGCATTTGATGTTAATACTTTTTTTTTCCAAATATTGATTTATTAGTTAAACTTAAGGCGATATGGTACCATCTACAAATTTTTTTTTATTTTTAATATTTGATATTTGATTTTAATTGTATTTTATAAAGGTTAATATTTAATAATAATTCCATACAAGAAAATTTTAATTTGTTGCAAAATGTTTGTAAAATTTAAAGTTTTTAAATTTTTTTTAAACTCCTAAGGCTTTTTTAAATATGTTTCTTTTCTTTCAAAAATTTTTTTCCAAGTACCTTATAATATACTACATAAAACTATGCATGGGTTTTTTCTGCTACTGTTCTTTAATTTTTTATTAATTTTTTTATAGTTAAATTTACAAAAATTCTAGAAAAAATATTAATTTTGATTTTGAAATTTTTTAGAAAAAGTACTAAACATGTTAGAGCTAATTCAATGCACAGTTTTACAAAACATACATTTCAGAACATGTATACAAAGTTTCAAACCCTTACTTCAATTATCAAAAAAGCCTTAGGGTTTTGAATAACAGTGAATGTACAAAAAATCAACATGGAGAAAAATGAGTTTAAAGTTTTCATTTGTTAAATAGCATGATAAAAAATTTCTCCAATAATCTGAAACTTTTATGTAATGTTAATTAGTTTATTTCAAACTGCTTACCACAAATTTTTTTTTAAAAATTTACAAGAATAAAAGAATATAGTTGTATAATGAATATATAAACAAAAAGGTTAATATTTCATAAAACCTTATCTTAACAATTTTTAAAAAAATTACACACACATTTTAGAGTTTATTTCATGCACAGTTCTGTACTACTTTAATAAACAACATGTACACAAATATTCATACTCTTTTTTTCCATAATTTTAAAAGCCTTAATATATTCACAAAATCCATAGGCTCCTCCAAAATTTACTCGCAAAGAAGCATTTTTGCAAGTATTACATAATTTTTAAAAAGATTTGTTAATGCATTTTTATCAATAATGACGTATGTTGGAGATCTGGATATACCAGTATATTTTTCATGCAAACGAGAAAAAGTATTGCATTCTTCTTCAAGTTTTGCACACCTCAAGTTAGTGTTTTGAGAAAATTCTGAACTTGTCTTAGCATCTGAAAACTACCTCTTCAAAGCTTTCGTTGTGGCAGATTTAGTACGTTTTTTAGGCCTAGGCATGTTAACTTTTAAACTTTTTGGAGAAATCACCAAATTCCTTGTCGTAAAGCAACTTTTCTTACTCTTCAGAACACAGAGTACAAAAATATAGTTAAATTTGTAGGAACAGAACTTCAAAGAAAACGCAGTAGAATAACTCTCATATAATAGAATAGAATAGTAGTATAATATAGTATATATATAGTAGAATTATAGTATATGTATAGTAGTATTCTCATATAGTAGAATAACTCTCATAAAACAATTTTTTCATTTCAGTTTAAACACTCATCAGCGTGGAGTAAAAAAAAATTAGTTCCTTATTTATCAGGCTCTTTTCTAGCAGACTATCTGAAAAGTGGGCGTGGCAGCTTTGTTTAATCTACTGACATGCAGCAAAAATAGATAAATAACTGAATAAAAAATATAGATACAACTCTGAAATTTTGCAGATACATTAAGAAGGATTAAAAGCATCATATAAGCCAATAAAAAAAATCGATAGCTTGATGATTTTTAGGGTACCATATCGCCTTAATTCACAAATATATAGTAAAAAACAAAAATAATAGTTAAACATCATATATAAAATAGAAAATCGCTCGTTGCGTCCCAAAAGTGCAATGGAGAGCGTTGGACTCTTAATCCAACGGTCGTGGGTTCGATTTCTACCTGGGATGACCTAATTTCTGAGAATGTGATTTATGAATGAATAAATAGTAAAAAAACTAAAATAGTAATCCAACAATCTATATAGAAAAGAAAATGGAATATTGCAAGGAAAATCGCTTTCTATTTTGCCTCTTAACATTGTGATTCTGTGTTATACGTATATACATATTTATATTAATTGTAATTATTTAATAAAAAGCAACTATAATACATATTTTCTTAGTTAACCTTAGTAGGAATTGACTTAATTTTTTTATTACTTGTTTATATTCTGTTCATTTGCAATTATAGAACCGTAATGAGACGTACAACACAGCAATGAAATTCAAAAAGTCGTTTACAGGAAAAAAATGCAATCTGTTCATAGAAAATATTTCGGAACGAAAGTAGTTGCGTGGAGAACTCAGTCATGCTAAGTTCCTTAAGATCGTAAAAAAATGCTTGCCTCTCCCACAAAAGAGAGAGATATACGCCAAATATACGTTTTAGTTTTTTTGTAGACTCTAATGTATGAGGATACTGAAAAGATCATTCGTAATAAAGTAATAGTTTTCTCAAAAATTAAAGATTTTGTGAGCCTGAGGTGACTCTATGCCCCGCGCGACTTCTACGGGGTTAAAGTCCAAATAAGACTGTTGTTAAAATTATCTAGCGTTTAAATTTTAATGTACACGTCAAATACATATACAAAAATTTTAAAAGAAAAATAAATGTTATTGATTTTTTAAAGGAAAAAAAAGTAATAAAAGTGAGAATAAGGGAAATTTAATACAGTTTAATGAAATTTATAAACTTTTGATCATCTAAATATTAAAATCATGAAAATCTAAAACATATTTAATTTATTAACTAAAATGGAATTATTTTATTTTAAAAATTGGTTTTCCTTCTTTAACGAAAGTTATGTTTCTCGTGAATGACATTTTCTCTATACTAATAATTCAATTAATCAGGAACATTTGAGCTATATTAAATTAGGAACAGTATTTTTATTAAATTATAAAGAAAAATAAAATTGATTTAAGATATATAATACTTTTTAAAAATTACTGCTATATTTTTGAACAATCCAAAAAAAAAAAATGATTTAATCAGATGGAAACATATGAAAAATTGTGGAAGAAAAATAATTTTTTATATTGATAAACCGTAACAATTTATCAAATAACATTTGATTCTTCTCTCGTTTTCTCTTTTTTTCTTACATAATTATTTTCTTAAAAATAAACTAGAACTGTGAAAATTAATAAATATGTGAGGTAGAATGAGGAATAAAATATTAATACTTAAGAAATAACTTAATCGAAGAAGATATATTAAGAAAAGAAGAAGAAATAATTAAATTAAATAAAGATAATGTGTGTGAAATAATATTTATTTAAATAAAAATGAAATTCTAATGGGGAAAAAAGAATAACCACATGAAGTAATCAACATTTTATTTTATCGTATTATACGAACAGTTTTGATTTGGCATATTCTCAAAAGCAAGATTACAGAAAATGCAATTTTCTTCAATTCTGTTCATTCTCAGTTTTCCTTAAATGTCAATGAAATTCTTTAAAAAAAAGAAGTTGGTAAATATTATTTTAAGATTTTAAAGTCTACTTTTCATGCATATTTCATGTAATAATCAATAAATGATCCAATATACAAAGTGTGATTTTCGGAAATATTAAAAGAGGAACTTTTAATTAGGTTTTTGGATGAATAATTCTACAAAAAGTAATATTTTTTTACAATTAATTTTAAACGGAAGAATTATAAATATAAAATATTTCTTTTAAGGTATCCGACTACGTTCGGAACCGTGATTTTAAAATAGTGCATAAAAAGATAATTTTCATGATATTTAGTGTCACTCAGATTACAATACATGCATAAAATTGCTTAAGGACATTTTGACAAAACAATTTATTTAAATACAATATTTTGCCAAACAATTAACTTAGAATAATATTTTTTCAAAATGTTTTCTATTTGTGCTTCTATTATAATAATATTTTGCCTGTATATAGCTGAGACCTCTGTACAGAGGCTCAAGTATGATTTTTGAAAAATTCGTATTATTTTCAGAGTTACAACCCATTGAAATAATTATCGGCGTTTTTTCTTAAAATTTGTCCCCTCTGTTGTCGTAAAACATGGATAAACCCACTTCTAAGTTATATATTTCAAAAATTCCAGTTGAGACTCTGTACAGAGGTCTGAGCTATATACAGGCAAAATATTATTATAATAGAAGCATTTTTCACAAAAGCAGAATATTTTGAAAATGGGTCGTTCTATGTTCATTTTTTGTTAAAATATTGCATAAATTTTTTTTTATTGTAATACTATTCTTAAAACAATTTTATAAACATTTTCTAATCTAAGTGACGCTAAATATCATAAATATTATCCATTTACACGCTTTTGCAAAATTACGGTTCCGAACGTAGTCGGATACCTTAAGTAACATTTAGAAACCGAAAAACTCAATTGCTTGAACTAATATAAATTTATATTTGAAACTATCAAATTCTGCCTATGTTTTCCAGTTTGAATAATTCCATTATAAATTAATTAGAAAAGCTCATAATAAAAAACGAATAATTATATCTTGCTTTAAGACTGTGAGATGATAATTGCTTTTATATATTTCACAAATAATTACTTTAAAATTTTTTATATAATTCTATTTTATTTGATATATAATGAGAATTGCTCAAGATTTCTAGATCATTTGAATTACTTTAATTATGCATCCAAAAGCAAAAAAAAAATGCGATAAGAAAATATTACTATAATTTAATGAGCAAAACACAATCTTACATCAAAGTAAAAGCAGAAAGGTTGAGAAAATATTCCTAGACAATATTCAGCTGGTATTTTATTTCTAATAAATAATGATCATATTACTCATTAAGAAAAGTTGAATGTGGATGATTAGCTTTAAGCTCAGATTTAAAATGTAATCAATACTAAATAATTCATTGAATAAAATGAAGGTAAATAAAATAAGTTCGTTACCGCTTAACCCTCCTTTAGGTGCTTGAATATCTCAGATGCATAATAAAGATAGATTCGGTGATGTGTCCACATGGGGAGGGTTGAAACATGCCCCTCCTATTTCTATCTGCCTTTCGTCACACGCCCTAGGATTCAGTGTCAAGGACGAGGGTGATTTTTTAATATTTCGGACGGCAGGGCACATTGAATCTGATGCAAAGCGCCCAACAACGTCCGTTTGTATGCCATTGTACTATTTTGTTAATGTTTTGATTTTTTTCTTGTAAAATATAGTGTAATTTTCAGTTTAGGACGAATATATATATATATATATATATATATATTTCTAATGCATTATACAAAAAAATCTTTATCACCTTGAACATTGTAAGGTGATTCGTGAAGACTGCATTGAAGCATCTAAAAATGTAAACAGTGTTGATACAGTGATAACTAATCATTATATTTTTTTAATCTTTTTTCGTATAAATATCTCAATTCCTGATTCTATTTTAAATATTATTTTATGTCAACTATATTTTATTCGAAAATCTCACCAATAAAATGATCAAACGTAAGTACGAGGGGATGCATCCGAGAGATGCCGTGCGCCTATGGATGGAACTTTTTGGTTAAAATATGTTCCATATCCACATTCAGGAAATCCATAAGCTACATATTCAAGTCTTCGTATCCATAAGTTACGTGCCCAAGACTTGGGTATCCAAAAGCTCCAAATCCAAAACTAGGGTATCCATAATTTCCATATTAAAGACCATAGTCATCAATTAGGTTGTAATTATTGTAAAAGGGAATTCTATCTGGAGACTGAGGCTACAATAGACAAAACAAAGATCTGAAAAATTTTGTGTTTCTTAAACGATTTGAATGTTTTGGCTGGGATGGAAGAGAATTATTCTCAATATATTAATTTTAGTCCTTTAGAAACTAAGATTCTCATTGATCAATAATTGATTTAATTTTAAGCTAAACTGACATACTTATGTAAAAATGACAGTAAACCTTTTGAAAAGAAATAAATTTATATAAAACTGTGTGTTCAATATTTTGAATGCGTTATATACGTAGTAAGCCACTTAAAAGCTGCTAAAACTAATTTAATTAATTAAGGTAATTCGTTTTTATTTTCTATGAGGAGTGTTAATAGATTGTGGACTTAATTTAAGGACTCAGTTGTAAGGTAACTATATTCAGGAACACTATACTACATATACTTCATTTTTAAAATGTGAGCAGTATGTATTATATCAAATGTACTTGTACTACAAATATATAATCTTGAGAAGTATAGCTTAGAAAAATTGGAATAATTCGATAGAAACTTGACTTTAAAAACCTATTTATACAATGTTATGTATATCAGCAACTTTTTATCACAGTCCTCATCATTTTCCTTTTTATTTTCTAGCAGTTATGACTAGCTATAATGACGGTTTTGCATCTTTCCTTTTGTATCATTTTTGGGCATCAATAAAAAGAGAAAAAAGTCTACTACTAATTATATATTTCGGATATATAAAAGACATTTACTTTTTAATTATAATCTTATTACCTTATAAACTGATTCAGATCTCATAATTAATTCTTACCTCCCTTGCATCACTTTTGCATACATTCGTCTTTTGATGTAACGAAGATCATATCAAAAAATGATTCATTTGCTTTTTTTATTTTTTACTTTCAATTTGTTACAGAAAAATGTTTCGCAATGTATGATGTACATGAAAAGTAAGAAACATATTTTGAAACAAAAATATGTATTTTTTTCTTACAATGCTTATGTAATACTCATTTACATATTTATAAGACATCTGATGAATGACAAATATTTATGGAAATAAGCACAATTTCGTTTTTTTTTAAATTAAGACATCTCAAATTAAGTTACATAAAGATCAAATGTATTTAAATTAAATCGTATTTAACTTTTTAAGTACTTTCTATCAAAATGCTCAATTGATACTGATTCTGCGCATCTCATTAAAAGAAATTTAAGAATTTTATTAAACTGATTACTCAGCTTTTATTGGCTAATTGAACATGTATTCAATTGTGATTAAGTATTGTATTTAAAAAAATCCACATTTCTTAATATACACAAATTAAAGTAATACATTTATGAAAATCCTTCTTTGCAACTGATCCAGCTTAAAAATTACGGAAATTACGCAGATATTTATGATAACTTACTTCAAGGAAAAATGTAACCTTGAGTAAGAAAAAAATGTTCATAATAATGAGATAAGTAACACCTGATAGGCTATGCACATCAAGCCAGAAGAGCGTGACAATTGATTATAAAGATAAAATTCGTACTGACCGCAATTAGGGACCCGTTGTAAAAATATGCTTCAAGTGATGTAGAACGAGCTGCTATATAAGCAATTTCTCTCAACCCGATGACATTATTACTACTGGAGCAGACAGTTGTAAGCATTGAAAAAAAGAAAATGATGCAAGTTGTGGTAAGTTTAATGGGTATAAATATTTATTGCTTTTTTATGGTATTAAATGGGAAAAAAATATATTTTAAATTATAACTTCGAACACAAAATAATAATTTCTAACTTTAAAATTTAAAAATTGCGTTTAAATAGCATTCGTAGCATTTATTTTCTCATAGAATTTAATTTTTAAATTAAAAAATAATGAAACATTTAAAAGAATTTTTTAACGACAATTAAATATTAACAGTTAACATTGTTTAAATTTTCAATCGAACTGCAAAAGGAACCTTGGACTCTTTACATTAATAATACTACCTATTATACAAAAATATTAATCAGTTGAAATTCATCTTTCTTTTATAATCTATTGCAAAAATATAACGTAGTAATATATTTACATAATACATCAAAAATATGAAAAATCTATTTTAAAAATCTGTTACATTTCAAATGAATTTTATATCGAACACACGAATACATCCTTTTTACAGGTTTTCGTCTTGGCTCTTGTGACTGTTGCTACCTGCTCTTTCGAAGTAATTCCCAACTACAGTCATTATGAAGGAATCAGTCATCATGGAAATGGAATCAGCAACAGATACTTTACAAAAACTGAGGGTCTTGGATACGGTCTCTATGGGTTAAGATACGATGGATATGGTCTTGGATATGGCACTTACGGATACAACGGACTTGGATCTTACGGTTATGATGGAGTTTATGGATTGAGTGGACTTCCTTATGGGCCTTATGGATACAACGGGCTTGGATATTACGGATATTTTTAAACGGTAACAATCTTTCAATCATTTCTCTTTCTTCGAAAGTTTAATTTCTCTTATTAAAAATTTTAAATTTGTGCACAATAAGTTAATTATTATCATTTAAAATTTGCTAATTGTAAACAGGAGATTTTTCTTATAATAACTTTCATAATATTTGCATATTTATAAGGTGAAAAGTTAATTTATTTTAAACATTGTTTCTTTTATTTCAATAATATTTGCTACTGTTTAAAAGCTGTGAACTAATTGCTATTGGATGTCTCTGAATTTTATGAATATAATATGAAGTGTTTTGTAAGTCTGTTATAATTAAGCCTTCTTGAAATGATAATGATATTTGTACGAGAATACTCAGATTTTGAATCTAGTTTTCATATAACTAAGCTAAAACAGCTCTAGCTACTTTAATTAAAAAAATTAAATTATTATTTTTAAAAATTTTGAAAGATCATAGTGAAAATACTGTAATTAAATTGCAGATAGATTTCTATCATAAATGTTTTGCATAAAAATTATCAATTATGCTTTTTTTTTAGGAGAAACCAACAAATTATCAGCAGCACAATCTTAAGCTTGAAGTGTTCAACATTTAGAAAAAATAATGAATTGTATCAAGTTATAAGCAATTGAAATAAAAAAAAAATTGTTTATATGTTCTGCATTTTTTGAATATTGTTGAAATTTCTGTATTTTTTCCTGATATATTATTTTCAATGAAATTTCATGAAATAGAATATAATGTATTAACACAAGCAAAATACTTTTCAATATGCACAAATAGCAATGAAACCTAAATCAACCTAAGGAGTTCTTTTAGATTAAATCAATTAAATAAGTAATTAATTAACATTTTTAATGCATTCAGATTAAATTCCTAATTTCTTGTGAATTTTAAGAATGAAAGGAATTTTATGTGAGCTGTTCTTTTAATTTTTTTATACAAATAATTTTGCTTGATGTTCCGAAACTTATATTGCAAAATAATTACTTTCTTAAAAAACCTAACATAAGTAATATGAAAATTATGATTTTGAAGGGAATACTATTTTAAAAATTAATGTTTCATTGTAAGTTTTGAATAAAAAAAATTGTGTGAATTTGGGGAGTAAGTTCCTTATTTAAGATCACATTTATGTGTTAGCAGAAGCTGAAAATTATGAAGGTAACCATATTTTTTATTAAATTCAGAGGCTCAATCAAAAGTTACAATTAACGCAATGTCTATAAAATTATATCAAGTTACAATAAATTTAACTTTTTTATTAATTAACTTCATATTTGTTTGAAAAACTTTTTAAGTAATTTTATTTCTATCCCTTATTTTTTTATAATTGTGTGTGTATTAAGATCATTTCATAAAAATTATATTCCTAACGGAAGGTACAGTAGACAGAATGGGTTCTTTTAGAGTAGAAACAAGGTAAAATAAGGGATTTAGTTCAATGTGTTTCAATATTTTTTGCATTCCTTTTGTACAATAATATTCGCTGAATATGCTATATTAGGTAAAAAAGGGTTTTTACCGTAAACTTTCTTAAAGATTTTTTGCTCCTTATCTCAGAAGGTTTTATTATATAAACACAGGGATACTTTTTTAGAAAAAATTACAAATCTAACAAATTACTACATGAGAAAAAATTATACCAAATCCTGATTACAAAATCAAAAGCTTATTACCTTTTTGAGAAACCTAAATCAGGATGTACAACAAACTACAAAAGCTTGTTTAAATTATTAATATACATCTGAAATATGAAACTTACCTTAAATTATATAGTTTGACATATTTACGAAAGTATATGAAGTAGTTTTTAATTCATTTCACTTTCTCAAAGTATTTTTCAAAATTCATTGAATTCATCATTTCTTTGCTTAGCATGAAAATTAGCAACACAGTTATTACACATATCTGAGAACATTTAGCTTAAAATAGGATTACATGAAATTATAAAGGCTCACTGTATAAAATTAAGAAACACCTGAAAGGATATTTGCTATTAAAATGAAAAGATTGTAAAAACTGATGCTATTTATAAAAGTCGCACACTAGCTCTAACTTAAAAAGATTTGTAATTTTTTCAGAACTAAACATTATATCATTATTTAC
This sequence comes from Trichonephila inaurata madagascariensis, assembly GCA_019973955.1. NCBI lineage: Eukaryota > Metazoa > Arthropoda > Arachnida > Araneae > Nephilidae > Trichonephila > Trichonephila inaurata. Next base: position 98,772 of record BMAV01019727.1, on the reverse strand, counting down.
AATATATATATTTCCTATAGAAGGAATTCATTTGACAGAAAAATTATTTTTTAACTGCAGTCCCTAGATGTACAATAGTTAAGTAAGAAAATATTAAAAATTTTGGGGTTTTGTATTACAATTAATTTCCTTTCTAATAATTGATATTTTTTAAAGAAATCATCATTCCATTCACAAAAGGCAATTTCAGTTTAATTTACCCATAGTTACATTATAATAATGAAGATACAAATAATAGTACAATTCTTGTTGTTGTGCTTCATACATTATTAGGAATTGCAAACTGTATGCCTAAAGAAACATGTTTCTAATACAGCGTTTCTTAGTCTTTGGGGTGCACAACTCTGGGGGGGGGAAGACCTTATTTGGGGGCAAGAACATATCAAAAAGTCGAAAACAAAATATATGAAATAGTTATCAATTTACTGAAAGGAAAGAAAACAAAATACATTCTGCCATAATAAAAGAAAAACAAAATACACACATTCACACTGATACAATATTCTTATAAATTAATAACGTATAATTTATGTAGTTTAAATCGTATTTTAGTTTTCGCCTCAAAATATATCATTATTGTATTCAATAGATTGTTATTGTAAGAGCGGGAACGCGAGAAAAATTATGACTGAAAATTGGATCACGCATATTGAAAGTTTGAAAAGTACTTTCCTAATAGATTTGAATTATAAATTTCTAAAATTACTACGTTCGGAGCCGTGATTTTGCAAATGCGTATAAATTTATAATATTTATGATATTTAGTGCCACTTAGATTAGAAAATGTATATAAAATTGTTTTTAAGAATAGTATTATACAATAAAAAATATTCAAGTACAATATTTTGACAAAAATGAACCTAGAATGACAAATTTTCAAAATATTCTCCTTTTGTGAAAAATGATTCGATTATAATATTTTGCCTGCATAGCTCTGACTTTGTACAAAGGCTCAACTAGAATTTTTGAAATATATAACTAAGAAGTGGGTTTATACATGTTTTACAACAGAGGGGAGAAATTTTAAAAAAAAAACTCCGATAATTATATCAATGAGTTGTAACTCTGAAAATAAAGTGAATATTTCAAAAAGCATAGTTGAGCCTCAGTACAGAGGTCTGAGCTATATACAGGCAAAATATTATTATAATAGAAGCATTTTTCACAAAAGGAGAATATTTTGAATATTGGTCATTCTATGTTCATTTTTTGTCAAAATATTGTACTTAAATAATTTTTTTATTATAATACTATTCTTAAAACAATTTTATATAAATTTTCTAATCTAAATGACACTATAAATATCATAAATATTATCCATTTATACGCTTTTGCAAAATCACTGTTCCGACAGTAGTCGGGGCCGCGGTAGCCGAGTGGTATAGGTATCGGATCGTGGCTTGCCTTGTCACGAGTTCAAACCCAGTACTACTAAAGACCCGCCATGTAGGGCAGCGATGCGCGTTAAATCTGTCGAGAGCTGAAACGTCCTCCCGTTGGTGTGGTAGCTAGGAGAGGGGGCGCCAGCTAAGATGTCGTCCACGTCACTTGACCATGGTTCAAAATAACGTGGTCCGTCGCCAAAAGCTCTCATGTAGCTGAACAGTGCGACGTTAATATTCAATCAATCAAGCAATCAACATAACGTAGTCGGATACCTTGAAAACCGAAATAGCGTTAAGCGGGGTCTTACTGTATAATCACAACAGGATGACTCGTCAATCCAACATTCTCTACATGCACACCTACTCTCGGAATAATGATCTATTAATACATATATACATAAATATAGTCTTATTCTCTACAAACAAGAGATAAACATCCAACAATCACATTCGAAACACACATATATATATATATTTATATATATATATATATATATATATTATATCAACTATTCTTAACTTTAGTCATTATTTTAATTAAAATTTCTTATGTTTAGTTTATTGTAAAATATCTCAGTAGCTAGTTTAATTGCAAAGTAACTATCTAGGTGGTGCTGTGGTTTTTCCCTTCTTGTATTGATGTTCCAATTCTTAACATCATTTCGAGTGGGATCTTAGCGTAGAAGGTTGCTATTCGGTATCCAATTTTTTTATTTTTACATGTAAATTTTTATCCTAATTTTTTCTATAATTTTTTTTTTTTATTATTCCTCTTCTTGAGAGATACATTATTGTTCTCTTTTCATAATTTCATTTTACTATATTGTCAGGTTCATCATCCACGTGTTAGAAATAGGCTTAACTTTTAAACATGGCTCTAATTTTCTTTTTTTCTATTATGTCTAAAATTTCTGCTGCATGGGGAATGTGGATCCATAATGCATTGCTGAACCCTAAATCGATTGCCTAATTCAGCGATATATTTAGAAATCATAATAGGTCTCCAGTTTAGTTCAAAGACTTTGTTTGTATCTACATCTCAGTTGTGCCTCGTGTGAACTCTTTCTTCTTTGTCATAGTAGGTTTTAGAACTTTTTCACTTTTATTTTATTATACTATATATGTATATATATATTCATATAAGGATAATAAATAAGTACATAGTAAGTATAGCAACAATCTCTGGGAATCCACTTGAATATGCAACATCTGGATTTATATACATAACCTATTACGTTTTACAGGTCAAAAAATAAATATACTTAATTAAAAATATCTATAAATATATCTTTTTTATTTATTTATTTATTTATTTTGATTATTGCTACTAAAACAGATCCTGGAAATAATCCTTTTTAACTTATCATCGATGTATATAGTTTTTATTCAAAATCTTTCAACGCAAGCAATATTAAGGGTGTGATTAATGATAATTATTTTTCAAAGTTTAAATTACCAGCATTTCTTATCCAATATAATCTGAAACAAGATGTTCATCGATGTTTAGGATAAAACATCCTCACAATTATTTACTAAAAATTTATTTTAACTAGAAACCGCAAGATTTGTCAGCTTTTGGTATTTTTCTTGGTGATTCAAATACAACCACTTAAGATTACATTTAATTTTTCCATTGATTCATTGAAGAAAGAAATTATCAATTTTTTGTGTTACTATGGAATTTGAAGGAGAAAGAAACAAAGAATCACACACAAATCTATATGTAATGGATTCTTTCTTTTCCAAGTTCTTTTTTCGGCGTTTTTTCATGAAATTTATTTTTCCCAATATTCAAATAACGAAGACATAAAAAAAGTTGAATTTTAGATATATATTTTAAAAGTTTGCCAAAATTTGTATTTTTATACATGTACGTGTATGTTTCAGAACAGAAAACGTTTAACCATGATCAACCCCAATTATTTCTTTTAGGAATCTATTTAAGAGTTTTATGAGTAATTATATGTTATGAGACAAAAAGATATAATTTTTAAGGTTATTAAGAAAACAACATTAAGGCAATTATCAGTCTGCAAGCTAAGCGAACGGCAAGATGAATATTTTTTACCATTATATTTAAAAAGCATAAAAACAATATTTTAATACCTTGTAAAGTCTCAAAAATCAACTCACTTATTGAATTTTCAAAACTCGCTTTTAAAAAACGTCTTCATTATAATTGATGGTAATGTCAATTACCTAATTTGATAAGTGGAGCAACTAATTAATTTTTTTTAAATCTCAGATTTACTTATCTTTATCAAAAATTTAAGCAATTGAAAAGCATTCTCTGCTATCCCAAGTATGGCTATTTATTGCTTGTTTACCTAATTGATTTTGTCTTTTAGCTCTAGTTGAATTTGAAAAAAGAATTATTAAATGATTTCTGAAAAACACTTTAAAAGAATTAATGAAAGGAAATATTTCTTTTTTTTAAAAATTTTTTAGATATTAGAGAATTTTCTTGCAGTGTGTTTTAGTCTTTTGATACCGGAAAGAAAATTGAAGTTACATATTTTATTTGATATTGGGGTTCTGATATTTATTGTAGTAATTGGAAGAATTGAGATTGTGTTAAACCCCTCTTCATGTTATAGCTTTATAAAATTTTAATTTATGTGAAGAATATAATGCATTACATGAATGCATAATATTTTAATTGTGAAAATACTCCGGAATATTGCAGAATTTAGCAAAAATTTTTAAAGTTAAAAACATATTAGTTTAACAAAATTCTAAATGAGATTTTTTTTTGTTTTTTTTTTGCAAAAAACAAAAAGAGTATGTTGTTAAGTGATACATTAGGTCCCCAAAAATATAAAAAACAGTACTAATTTGAAGTTAAAGTAACATATTAATGACTCATTGTCAGTTCTATTTCTTCTTCTTTAAGGAGGCTGCTCATTCGTATTTAACCTTTGCAGACCTAGTACATTCCCCAAGAGCTGGTATCACTTTTTAGTGCGGCACCATATAGGCAGTACCAATTACCGCAAGTAATTATGACACCCAGTCGCCTCCCCAGAGGGAGACACCTCAGCTTTGATGATGCGAAACCGTACTTAGGATTTTAATTTTGCCAAGAATCCTCAAGCCAAATAAGTACTCTAGGGATGTTTTTCATATCTATTGACGATTTTCTGCACCATAAAAATCCATCGACTTGGGTCAGGGTCGAACCCGCAACCTTCTGTACAGAAGGCCAGCGACACACGCTACACAACTTCTTGTCAGTTCTGTTTTAATAGTATTCAATTAACATAAGTGTAGATAAGGATTTATCAATTAATCTCTTAAAATTAAAAGGATATTAACTTTACAGTATTTTGACACAGATTTCTGTATAAATTGGTACCAAACATGCAAAACGTATAATTAAATTATGTATTAGTTCAGCAATAAAAAAAAGCAACGTGCATGTCTAGCTCTAATAACACATACGAATGAAAAATCATTAGTTTTATTTCAATTGCATGCAATTAACAAATACGCAATTTTAAATTAGTACATTTAGTTGTAAAAACTAAATAGTATATTTAGTTGTAACTCATCTGGAATGATTATACTTAGAAAGACATTAAGTGAACGAGAAGTGATGGTAACAAGGGCCAAGTTGATTAATTCTAAACAAGTAATATAAAAAAAATTAAGTCAATTCCTACTTGGTTCAACAAAGAAAAATTTTATTTTAGTTAATTTTTATTAAATATTTACAATTAATATAAATATGTAAGTACACATAACAGAATCAGAGCATTAAGTGGTAATTAATTTTAATTAATTATAATTAAAGTATCGTATTTTTACCCAAAACAATAGTGTATAGAAAGTTTCAGCTCAAATGAGCGCTTTGAAATGTGAGAAAAAAAAATCTTTTCAAGTTTTGATACAAGTCGCCAAAAATGATGGCAACGTGACTGTATTTGCAATTCTTTGAATAATTAGTTTTAATCAATTAATCTTTATTAATTATACGTAAATGACTGTATTGTCATCCAAAATAATCATGTACATAAAACTTCAGCTCAATTGAGCTCTTCAAAATGTATTTTGTTAATGATTGAAAATTCCACCAAGATAAATAAATATATTATGAGCTAATAGTAGGAATGGAAGAAAAAAGGGCATCTATTTTAATATGTGTTTTCGGTTGATTATCTTTTGGGTTTTAATGGACTTTATGTACACATAAAGTTAATTCGTTTGGTTTTAATTTTACAGCACTAGCTTTATTTCTACTAGCAAAACTGAATGGGGTTGTTCTGAAAGTTTGTACCAATTTTTAGAAAACTTTCAGTACACATTCAGATTTTGATACATATTTATTGAATTATACATTTGTGAATATGTTCCCAACTTGTCTAATTTTATCGCATTTGAAGATTCTATCGTTCAAGAAATCCTCGCGATTTTCAGAGACATTTAATTTCTTAGAATATTTTATACCTCTCAAACTATCAAAGTTTCTATCATAAAAGAAATTGCATAGACATAATGTAATAGAAATCTAACTTTGCCTGGGGAATACGCCAAATGAGAGGGGATTATCTCAGGCAAACTCTTAACAATTTGGTTGAATATTTGGACACATGAACCACTTTTTGCCTTCATTGAATATGAAAAGTTTCCGATTACTAGTTGTGAAATTTTGTTGAATCGTTATCTTTTATTTGTTTAAGTATGAACCAAATTTCTAATTAATAATCCGGTTATTTAAGTCAACAATTGCTCTGTGGTTGCTTTTTAGTTCTATATTAATAAGCACGCACTCGAATGACATATTCAATAAACCCATACATAAATCCTCCTTCTCAGATAAATGACAACAAATTCAATTTTATAGGAATTATAATTACACATTTAAAGAATAAATTAATATATTCAATTTTAAATTAAATATTAAATTCCAGTTTTAAACTAAACGTATTCATCTTTGTAAGGGGTTTATATCAAAATACTAAATGATACCGATTATGTACATCATATCATAGAAAAATTAATTTTTTTCATAAAATACGGTATTTAGTTTTTATAGCTTAGTTTAACATGTATTTAAATGGAATAAAAAGTTATTTAAATTTATTTCTTAATATGAACAAATTTCAAAAAAAAAAAAAAAAAATTACGAAATTCTCCTATCTACAACTGATCAAGAACAAGAGATATGCAAATTGCGCATATAATTAAGATAACGTACCTTATGGAGAAAGGTAACCTTGAGTAAGAAAAAAAATTATATTGATAATGAGATAAGTAACACCTGACAGGCTATGCGCATCAAGTCAGAAGGTAATAACAATTTATTTTATAGATAAATTCTTACTGACCGCAATTGGAAGGCCAATAGTAAAAATATGCTTCAAGTGATGCAGAACCAGCTACTATAAAAGCGCTTTCACTCAACACGATGGCATTATTACAACCGGAACTTGCAGTTGTAAGCATTTCAACTAAGAAAATGATGAAAGTTGTGGTAAGTGATATTTGAAGATTTAAAAGTAATATTTAATAACAATTAAACTTTAACAGTTATTTTTCTCCGCGGTTATTATTCAGTCTTCCTGTAAAAAGTTCAATGAACAAGTAGTACAAACCACAGATACTGCATAAGTAATACTGAAAATTATAATGATACTTTTAAATTCATATTTTTTTGTTTATAATTTAATGCAATAAATCAAATAGTTTCACAGTAGTGTTTTAAAATCTGAAAAAATTTCAAATAATAACACGGATACATTTTTATTACAGATTTTCGTCTTGGCTCTTGTGGCCGTTGCTACTTGCTCTTTCGAAGTAATTCCCAATTACAGTCATTATGAAGGAGTTAGTCATCATGGAAATGGAATCAGCAACAGATACTTTACAAAAACTGAGGGTCTTGGTTATGGTCTCTATGGGTTAAGATACGACGGATATGGTCTTGGGTATGGATCTTATGGATATGATGGACTTAGACGAGGAGCTTACGGATTGAATGGACTTGGATATGTGCCTTATGGTTACAATGGACTTGGATATTACGGATATTTATAAATGGTAACAAAATTTCATCAGTATTTCACTTTTACAAAATAATTACAAAATATTAAAATTTATTAAATAATTTAAAAACTTGTACACAATATGGTAATCATAATATTTCTAAATTAACAAATCATAAAAATTATGATTTTTCTTATACTATTTCTTTACTGATCGTCGAAAAGTAATAAATGTTTTTGGTATAACTAAACTGAAACTAAACGTATTAGCACAAAACTTTAATAAAAAAGGACACAGTTCCTTACTCTATATTTCAATGATGTCACTCTAGATTTTGTGGTTACTTATCATAACGTGGGATCATTTTTGTTTCATGTTTTACTCCTCAACAACCTAAGATTTGAGCTCTTATATCGCTTTTTGTTAGAGCTCTTAACGCTCCAAATATTTTTCTAGTTTTGCAAATAAATAGTTAAATCACACATGGTTAAAAGTGTAAGCATGAAGCATAAAATTTTCCCATTTATGATGTTGAAGATTTTGGTGCATTTGTGCTGATACTTAAGGCCGCACATTGTCTTGAATTAAAAAAAAAATTGGAGATAACATTCATCTTTTTTATTTGGGATTTAGCGTCTAAGTAGTTGGAACTTTTCGATAGTCTGAACATTTTTGCATTCAAAAAACAAATAACATCACACTTTACATTTGGTGAGATTTTACACTAGTGTAGCCACACACACACACACACATTTTAAAAAGTTACAGGACACAGATGCACAACTGTTCAGCAACAAATCTTTGCTCACTCTACAGCAAAGGAAAGAATTAACTGGGGTACTTGCTTGACGTAGTGTGCAATCGTTCCTTACTTTCTGGACAATCCTTGTAATAGCTGCATATATATATATAGGAAAAAAAAAGAAACTTATTCAATTTCAAGCAAAATGACATGGATTAAAGAAAAAAAATCAAAATCCAAACTAATTATTCTTTAAAAAAATCAATGCCTGAAGTACTATCATATTTTGATTTCATTTCATGAGGTGGGCATGTATTAAAAATACATTAGTACTTTTTTTTAAAATTTAGTTTAAAAATTTGATGTTATGCTTAATCTAATTTAATAATAATTGGATATTTTATTTTATTGTTTAAAATTTAAATTAACTAAATACTTCGAAACTTTAAAAACGTAATACAAGTATTTATGTTCGATATACTTAAAAGAATTTGAAGACGATGATGTTTTTATTTGAAAAGGTAATTACAGATTTAGAGCATCGATATTTTTTTTCCCGTAATTCTTACAGGGACCGTTCAAATTATTTCTAATGGTTTCACAAAAATGATTATTGTTAATATGCACTGTAACATAAATTGTAATAAATTCTACTTTAATATAAATTGCAGATAAAGTTATATGTAAAACTTTATTCTAGTATATTAATAAGTTATTTATACATTTTCGTCTTCTTTTTAGGAGAAAAAAAATACCCAGCATCAAAAAGTTTAAATATGAAGCATTCAGTTTGGAGAACATGATTAAAATTGTATTAAAATATACAATACTGGAATAAAAAATTTATTATTATATATTCTGGAATTATTTACTATCGTTGTGTCTTCTGCGTTTTTGCATAAAATTGAAATAAAATTTCATAGATCAGACTATCTTTTATTAATGTGTTTACCATACTTCTCATTTTTAAGAAATTAAAATTTATTTTTAACCAACAAAAAAGGTACTTTTACCTTCAATCAACATATATGAGAATGATTAATATTTTGTTAATGAACTATTATAGAATATGTAAGTTTTGAGAGAATTTTAAGAAAGAAAATAATTCTAACTGACGAGTTTTTGAAATATTTTTTATGCAAATAATTTTGCTAAAAATCAAGTCTTATTTTCAAACAGCAGCGTTTCTCAAACTGTGGGGTACGCCTCCCTAGCGGGCCATGGTAACCCTGCATGGGGAGAGCTAACGTGCCGAAAATAAAAGATTATTTAAAATAATTATTATTTACTGAAAAGAAGCAAAAAATATACATTCTGACATAAAAAATAAAATACACTTTTGCACTGATATACTAATATACTTATAAATGTATCAAGTCTACTCAATGTATTTGATAATAAATTTATCAACACTAAGTTAAAATTTAGCTTACTAATTATTAGTGACTCCCATGAGCTTGCCGTATACATAATTATGTACCAAACTTAATACTTGAAAAATTTTACGGTTCATAATTAAAGTAGTATTTCAGCTTTATAGCATCCAATTATATTATTATTGCATTCAATACATAATTATTGTACGGAGGGTAAGTGCGATGAAAATTATGATTGAAAATTGGGTCCCAAACGTTGTAAGTTTGAGACGTACTGCCATACAGCATTAATACAGCATTTTTTTTTTTTTTTTTAAAATTAGAAATTATACAATAGGAGAATTAAAATTTAAACAGAATATTATTTCACGAATTTATGTTTTTCCGTAAAATTTAAAGCAAAATTATTTTACCTTCAATAAAAAATAGTCAAATCAAGGTACTATTTGTTCAAATAATTTTTTACACAAAAAGTGAATAGATTGCTTCAAATTATTATAGCAATAAAATTTCTGTATTTCATTTGTATAGTTAACACAAGATTGCCCAAGGAAGTCATTTTGACTGCCTTTTAATTTCAATTAGAAAAACAATAACATATATAATGCCCAATTTCTTAGAATTTTTTAGGATATATTTTTCTTCAAGTGAAGTAATTTTTTTATTCTTAATATTTACTAACAACTTGTTATATGACTGTAAATAATTTTAAAAATATCAAAAATTAATTTTAAACAAATTTCTTAACACAGTAATTATTCTTTCACAATGCAGTCATTTTGACTGCTTTTGGGTAATATAGGTACATATTAAGTTTCTGTCTTTCTAGTGTTAATAATTCCCTAACAGATATGTAATATTTATTCATTTTATATAGTCCAATTATTCAAAAAAGGAGAACTAAAAGAACAAAAGTTAGAGAAAAATGCTCAAAAATACATTTTATGGATTCTTATCACGTTCATTTCATCATATTATTGAGAATTAGGTAGAGGTGTAGATTTATGCCAATATTTATTATTGCAAGAGATATGGGAAATGATAACGAGTTTTCTTCAATGAAGTTTAAATTATTGATCGAGTGTATGAAAGATGTACTGAAATATTTCATAATCATTTATGATAAACCAATTATTCAAAAAATGGCCCATACAGAAAAAAAGAAAGATTTCAAATAACCTAAATTATATAAAAAATTAATTAATAAGCAATTACAACTGTTCTAAAGGTAAACAACAGGCTATATCGTATTTCTAAGAATATGCCTTCGATTAAAAAAAAGTACCTTTCTGAGACCCCTTAAATTCTTATATTTTACCATTTAAGGAACTTACTAAGGAAGATACTTACATAGTTTGACACACCCACACAAAAAGAAACTGGTCCAATAAATCTTTCTGCTGGGAGAATCAATTCTCCGGGATGGTATCATTTTTAAAGTAGTTCCCGTCATTATTCACACACTTCTGCATTCGGTGCTACCATTGCTGGTAACAGTTCTGAGACGAGGTTTTTGGAAGTCCCCTTAGGAGAGTTTTCGTTTTTGCCTGAACCTATTCAATTAAAGTAAAATGAATTCCCTTTCAGAAAGATTTAACTATAGGAAATAAAAAAAAGTATCATACCACCAAATCAGGTGAATAAGGAGGATGCCCAATCACAGTAATGTTTTTCCTATTCAGGAACTGATAACAGTTAGGACCATGTGAGTAGATGCATATTCTTGGTGCAATAGCGATCCATTACACCCAATTTTGACCTTTTTTTCATAATTTTTTCACGATCTTTTTAGTATTTCAATGTAGTAGCTCTGATTAATAGTCTGAACACTGATGTGAGTAGTAACCCATCCATATCACGAATTTTGGCTATGTTTTGGTTTGTAATCGCTGACCTTGGATGCCCAGTAGGTTCAACATCTTCTGCACTGATCCTTCCCCCTGAAAACATCTTATGTCAATCAAACACATGTGCACTAGACAAACTTTCATCTCCATAAACATTGTTTAATATCTGAAATGATTCCGTGGATGATTTCTTGAGTTTCACATGAAACTTAATGTTGATTCGACATTTTTCCGGTAAAAGACAGTATCACGTGATCACTCAATGACGCAGAACTCCCAACTGGCGAGATCAATTAAGACCAAACTGTCTACATGGATGAGGAGGTATGTGGAATGACGTCACCAAAACAGTTGCTACCAACTCCATTCTTTTTTCAAGCTACACTCTTAGTCTCCTTTATTTTGCGGAACACCTTACGTTACTAAATAAAATGTAACATATTTTTTGTTTCGTTTAATTTACTCTTGTGTTCTTCTTAAGGTATCCGACTAAGTTAAAATATAAACTTTTCAAAAATTGATTTTCTGAATAATTTTATTGTTTTAAAGAACATAAATAGGCATGAAATGTCATAAGTATTAAATAGCTAACATGTATCGCCCATTTTTTTGAAAAAAAATTATTTTTAGGAAAATTTAGCAAAAAAAAAAAGTTTTTTTTTTAAGTTACGAAAAACGCGTTGAATAAAAATAAATTGCACATTATGCAATTTTAACGTCATTGATATACTTCTTGATCCCTCTGAAGTGTCACAAACCGCAGGATAAAAATATTTTTAGAAATAAATATTTTATTAGCATTTAAATTTGATGGTCATGATTTTTTGCCAAAACTACTGCATGTTCTAAGCTAAAAATGGCTGTAAAATGTGATTAAATGTAGTTGTCTTAAAACCTGCGGTTTGTTATACTCTGAAGGGCCCATAGCATATATGTTATAAATTTCATTGCATTTCATTGTATTATTTAGAAGATATCCCGTTTTTCGTGCACAAATTATCATGAAAAGTTCATTCTTCAAAAACGAATTAAAAAAATATTTTTATTAGTTAAATCAAGTAAATGCTATAAAAAGAACTTAAAACACTCTCTAGTTTTATGTATTAGTCCTTCTTCCTCAATAATTAATTTCTTTTTTCCATAATGACTCAAGCAACACCAAACATCAAACACCTAAAAAGCACATTTTCAACGTAGTCGGATACCTTAATGTTAGTAAAAATCCTCTTCTTAATTTATGCATTAGCATTTTTTTATTCATAGACTTACAACTCACACTAAATGGAAATTTTCAATGCAATATTCGCTATAATAATAATCACATTTTAAATTACATGTCTCGTTTTATTCTTGGTTACAAATAACGACAATCATAAAAAAATTTCTTTTGTTTTCTCTCTAACCTTCACTCAAACATTCACAATGGAATAATTTTATTTTTTATAATATTCATAAAATTTTCGAAACGTTTTTAGATTTCATATTAATATAAAATATTTTAATAACAAGCTAATGTTTACTAGTGTCGAGATTTGCATTCAAATCTTTAATTTTCTAAAATGTTATTTTGCTCTAAAAATAAAAGGTTTTAAGCTTATAAAGTATTCCCCCATTTTATAAATTAATGTCTAATAATGATATCTATCTCAAAACTAAAATCGGAAGAATAAGAAGTTTACATGGTGATTAATCTATATGTGAGATGGTAAGAAATAATTTTGATGTATTTTTTTTAAAAAAAATGAGAAGCGAATTTTCACATTTTCCGAAATTTTAATTGGTTAATCCATTAAAATAATTGCTGGCATAATCATAAATGATGCAGTTTCCAAAATTTTCACAATGATTTTAAAGAAAGATTAGAAAGACCGTAATTATTTTACCAAATTATAACACGCTTCCTTTTTTCAAACATTACGAGCATAGGAATCCCATAACTAGTTTTTATTTATTGTTGAGGTTTCCTGCCACCTCATCCGCAGTGCCAGATCGAGATCTACA
>BMAV01019727.1:70583-83827 GCA_019973955.1 Trichonephila inaurata madagascariensis | reverse complement strand
ATATATATATATATATATATATTCTCATTAACAAGATTTTTTTTTAATGTATTTTCAAAAACAGACGGTATTGTTTTACTTTATTTAACGTGAAAATTGAAAATTAAGGATTTATGAACAAAATTTTCTGAATGTTTATAAACACTCTGTGACAAATTTACACTTTATCTTGAATTAACTCGCTAAACACTTTTCACTTGCCTTGAAATCACACCAATTGTTTTACACATAATTTATTTCTAATGTATAATATACCATAGCGATATTCTCATAAACTAAAAGATTAAATACAGAAATGATTAGATATTCAAGGAAATAATGAAATAAATCATTATTCTCTCAAAAAAAGACTTTTACCAAATTCCTTACGAAAACATTTAAAAAACAAATGGATTTTATGTAATTACATATACTGATTTTTCGTTTTTTCCAGTTATAAATTCCTGCCAATTTTACATATAAAACATCTTATTAAATTATATAATTAATACATATAGTTTCCAAATTCCACATTATTTACAATGTTTAAAAATTAATATTCCCGAAAATCATATAAATTACTGAGATCAAGGATTTCTCTGAAATAAAAATAGTAAACTCCTTATTTTACTGACCAGAAATATGATATTAGATGGTAGAAAATTTTGAAAATGTGCTTTTTACTAAAAATTTACTAACAGAATATTCATTGAATGTATCTATTAAATTATACGACTTTAGTTTTTCATGACAAATATTTTCTTGTTTGTTTTAAATCATATTTGCATCATTTTTATGAATTGCAAAAATAAACGTTTGACTGATATTCAAATATCTATCGAACTATTATAATTAAACAAAGTAAATTTCTATGAATTACTGGATTCGATTTAAGGTATCCGACTACGTTCGGAACCATGATTTTTGCAAAAGCGCATAAATGGATAATTTTCATGATATTTAGTGTCACTTAGATTAGAATACATGTACACAATTATTGTAAGGACATTTTGACAAAAAAAAAATATTTAAATACAATATTTTGTCAAAAAATTAACTTAGAATATTTTTTTTCAAAATGTTCTCCTTTTGAGAAAAATGCTTCTATTATAATAATATTTTGCCTGTCTATAGCTCAGACCTCTCTACAGTGGCTCAACTAGAATTTTTGAAATATATAACTTAGAAGCGGCTTTATTCATATTTTACGACAACAGAGAGGAGCAATTTTAAGAAAAAAACACCGATAATTATTTCAATGTGTTGTAACTCGGAAAATAATGAGAATTTTTCAAAAATCATAGTTGAGCCTCTGTAAAGAGGTCTGAGTAATATACAGGCAAAATATTATTATAACAGAAGCATTTTTCACAAAAGGAGAACATTTTGAAGAAACATTATTCTAAGTTAATTTTTTGTTAAAATATTGTATTTAAATAATTTTTTTGTCAAAATGTCCTTAAAACAATTTTATACATGTAGTCTAATTTAAGTCATCCAAATCATAAAATATCATGAAAATTATCCATTTATGCGCCTTTTTAAAATCTCGGTTCCGAAAGTAGTCGGATACCTTAAAAGGTTGGACGTGGTTGATTTATAAAAAACATAATATGGAATTATGTTTTCTCTTACGCTTAAAATAAAAATTGTTCTTGTATTCATAGATTTGAAGATTCTTGAAAAAGTGTGTTATAGTCAACATTTTCAACTTTTAGCAAACTTTTTATGGTACTTAAGTGTTTAAGTAATGCAAGTAAAAAGCTAAATCAGTTATAGGCAGTGACAGCCATGTATGACGTGCATTGGTACAAACGTCACCGGCATGTCAAGGATTCAAGCCCTAGTTCTTTTGAATGCCAACCCACCGTGTAAAGAAGATGATGCACGTTAAATCTGTAGAAGCTAAAAGTCCTCCTAAAGGCGAGGTGTGGTAGTCTGGAGAAGAGGTGCCAGCTCTAATGTCATCCCCGTCACTTAAATGAGGTTTGTCACCAATATCCCTCGTGTTGCTTTAACTCATTCGATTTAAAAGTAAATTGGAAGCAAATTACTAATGTAAATATTCGTAGGATACTGACTTTCGAAGTTTTAAATATAAATTTAATTTTGTTTTTCTTTGCAACAAAATCTCCTGATATTTCAAGAACTTAAACCGGTAAATTTTGCTCTGTCTTTTAAGGTATCCGACTACGTTCGGAACCTTGATTTTGCAAAAGCGTATAAATGGATAATATTTATGGTATTGAGTGTCACTTTGATGAGAAAATGTTTATAAAATTGTTTTAAGAATAGTATTACAATAAAAAATTATTTAAGTACAATATTTTGACAAAAAATATACATAGAATGACCCATTTTCAAAATAGTCTCCCTTTGTGAAAAATCCTTCCATTATAATAATATATAGCCTGTCTATAGCTCAGACCTCTGTACAGAGGTTCAACTACAATTTTTGAAATATATAACTTAGAAGTGGCTTTATCCATGTTTTATGACAACAAAGGGGAGAAATTTTAATAAGAAAACACATAATTGTTTCAATGGTTTGTAACTCTGAAAATAATGTGAATTTTTCAAAAATCTTAGTTCAAACACTCTGGAGAAGTCTTTATTTTATATAAGCGCGCGAAATATTATTATTTTAGAAGCATTTTTTATAAAAAGAGAACATCTTGAAAAAAGGTTATTCTAAGTTCATTTTTTGCCAAAATATTATATTTAAATATTTTTTTTTTCTCATAATGTCCTTAAAATAATTTTATACATGTATTCTAATCTAAGTGACACTAAATATCATGAAAATTATCCATTTATACGCTTTTTTAAAATGACGGTTCCAAACGTAGTCGGATTCCTTAAGAAAATATAATAGAGCTTTAAAATGGTAGAATTTAACCTAACACATAACAATGACTCATAACTTCAATGCATATGTCTGAATTTTTCTTAAGAGTATTTATCAATCGCTTTTGGGAATACACGATATTATCAAACAAACATTCACAGAGTATTTGGCAAGAGTTTCACTTTCATAAAGGTTACGTGTAAGTAAGTATTCCATTCGTATTTTCCATAGATTAAAAAAATTAAATTTGCAAATTTTTTGATATGATCTTAGCTACTCATTAGGATAAATATATATAAAAGTGAAAAATGTGAGATTAGAAAAATTTACGAGATATTTTTATTTGATAATGAGATTAAAAATAACAGAATACTATTGATATGTATCTTGTTGACCGAAATAAAAAGTCAGTAGTTTTGATTTTCCCTTTATTGATGCGTAGAAAAATGGTATAAAAAGAACTATGCAAACCAAAAAGAAACATTATAGCTACTAATACCAGCTACAATACACAGAAGAATGATTAATATTGTGGTAAGAAATTACTGATATATATATATATCTAACATTTTATTAGAATGTTTTTTAATATAAATTTGTATTAATTTAATCTAATTTAGCTATAATATACTTACCAGGATTATACTTGAAACACAAATGTTGTATATACATACTGCTCCCAATTAGAAAGAAAAATGTATATAGTAAAGCTTCACTGAATATATCTTTCTGATTAACAATTAAGTTCTTAATTTAAGCTCTTAACCTAATATTTCTTGATGGAAATAAAAACATATTACTTTATAAAATTTGGAAAATTTTAGCATTATTTGAGTTAAACAAATTTATGTTCTGTAAAACATAAAAATATTTAACAGTTTTCCATAAAATTCCTTCATTCTTATAATGTCATTTTAACATAAATAGACAAGTTTGGCTTTAATTTAAATAAAGTTATTAATCAATGAGAATCTTAGCAGCTTGATATAAAATTTAGAAATTTTTTACATCATTTGAGGTACAAAATTTATGTCACTTAGAACATACAGAAACAAAAAAATATTTAACTCACGCTTTTTCAAAAAATTATTTAGTTTTTAATAATGTCATTATTACATAAAAGGGCCAGTTGGGATTAAAGTTTGATAAAGTTATAGAGAATTAACTGCATTTTAGCTTCTCAATGCAACAATATTTTGAGAATAATTTTCTTCCATATCAGCCGAAAGACAAACTTTCCAAATTGTTTAATAATCAAAATACAAAATTTTGCAGATTAATATATTGAGAATAATTATCTTCAGTCCCAATCGAAACATTCAAATCGCTTAAGAAACACAAAATTTTTCAGATCTTAGTTTTGGCTCTTGTAGCCGCTGTCACCAGCTCTGTAATTCCTTTGTACAATCATTACGCCCTACTTGATGACTATGGACTTGAATACGGAAATTACGGACACCCAGGTTTCGAATATGGAACTTATGGATACCCTAGTGTTGGGCATGAATCTTATGGATACGAAAATCTTGGATATGGAATTTATGGATATCCTGGACTTGGATATGGAACATATTTTTAAAAGGTAAGAGTTTTAAACTATACATTTAGCTTATTTGTATTGTCTGAATTTAAAATTAGCATTCGCATTTTACTTTTACTTCAAAGAGTTATATAATTATTATTCACCGAAAATAATAAATATTAACCTAACATTATACAGGAATGTTTTGTCTGTCCTTCTATTCTTAAAGCTGTGATAAATATTTAGACAGGTATATTTGGCGTACAATTCGATTAGCTAGAGCATTTTACTAGCCCTATTTTTTTTTAAATTTAATACATATTTAATTTCATTCAGATGGTCTAGAACTTTTCTATACGTTTCATTGAATAACATAGAAAATAAGATTAGTAAAATTGTTAAAGGAATCTATCTATTAAATATAAAATATCTGGTAATCATGTAATTTTAATGCAATGAATAAAGTTACAATTATTTGTTGTTTTTTTGTGTAGTTTGCTAGTTAACTTAATTGAACTATTCATATCGAAATATGTGTAGATAGAATTTGATTTGTGCGAATATAAATTAACAGCAATTCAAGTAATTCCGTTTTTTATAGCTCTTCAGATGTCAAAATATTTTTAAAAGAAATATTTTGTATTTAAAACTTTAACATTTACAGTAAACTCCAAGAAATGTTACTTATTGTAGAAATATTGACCTAAAGCTTATATAAAAGCTTCACTTTCTAATTTTTTTTAAAGCTCCACTTTGTATATTGTACCATGATAAATTTTGCATGAAAAATATACTTTAAAATCTAAGTAAATTGAATTTTTTTTCTTTTAATTTTAGGAATATGATGAACACATTTAAAAAAAACCTGAGAGTGACGACAATTGGAAAAATTTGCTTTTTGTAATCGTATTTTAGAGAACCTGCCAATTAAGTTTTCTTGTGTAATACGATAAAATAAAATTCAATTATTTCATGGTTATAGATTTCTTCATTGGAGCTTTATTTTCAATAAGTAACACAAGCAATGTAAAAAAAAAATTTAGTCAATTCCTACTTAGTTCTACAAACAAAAATTTTACTTTAGTTACTTTTTTTAAATAACTACAATTAATATAAATATGTATATACATATGACAAAATCACAGTATTATCTTTTAAATTAACATTAAAAAATTTTAAGCACATTGAATTCGTTATTACATTTTTAAATAAAAGTTGAATGCTATAGGTAAGCATTTACCTTAAAACCGGTGTGCTGACGTCTAACTAGCAAATAATTATTCAGGTTAAGTTAAATCTTCATCACAGATTTAACAAAAGCTGTTTTATCCGACGGTACTTCCATCTAGAGGAATAATATCAACTGAAATATATATCTATAAATGTAACTAATTAATTAAATCTAATTAATGAATTAATATTTTTAAAAAATGTATTAACATCAAGTGTCATCTACTACACGTTTAAAAAATGTATTTGAACTTGAGTGGATGAATAAAAAGTATTTCATTAATGACTGTAAATTTGAACAAGATATATAAATAAATATATATATAGGGAGAGTGTGAACTATAATAGTAGGAATTGAAAAATAATTTAATATTATCTTTCATTACCTTATATAACTCTTCCTTATTCTTTTTTCAAATTTTGGTATTTCCTTCCTCACTCTACATCACATTCATTTTAATTTTGATAACACCATTTTTATTTAAAAAAATAATCATGATAGAAAAAAAAAGGAAATTGAGGGATAATCAAATATTTTTTGACAAATTGTAACGATTGGTCAACGAAGAAATACTTATCTCCTTCTGTATTTCTTTTTCATCCTCAATCAGATTAAATCATTTTGTTGCTGGATCATGAATATTGCAGCATTGAAAATGAATACTTATTAAATCAAATACATTTTTCCTGAACAGGAAATAAATTTCTTCCAAAGTTACAAAATTTAGAAATTTTTCTTGGTATAAATTTAAATATTATTATATATAAAAGTGTCATTTACGAGACATAAACCTCTCTCAAAGAATAAAATTCAACTCATCAAAAAAATTAATTATTGTTGGTAAATCAAATATGTTTGGGATTGTCATTCACTCTAATACATAGTAGATTAAAAGCGTATAAAATTTGCAAATTTATTCTAATTTCCAAATTTTTCTCACTTTAATTAGCTTTTTTCTTGAAAAAAAATAATAAATAACATTTATTTTGTTTTTAAAACTCATTTGTATGCATTTTTTAAGAGTACATTATAAATTATGCACTTGATGATTTTTGTCATAAAAATTCTTACTTGGGCTTTGAATATAGTTTTGATAAAATTTGAGTTTTAATTAAGGAAAAAAAGGAACAATTGAGATTTTAAATCATTATTTTTTCCAGACTTTATTTTGAAAAATTAATTCTTACTAAAGGAAACTTGATTGATTTCTGTCCTAAAAGAAAAAGAAAAATAGAAAAGTTTTCTTTTTTTTTCAAACAAAGAAATGTTTAAGAAAAACTTTGATTTTGCATATTTTTAAATTATTGATACGAACATCTCTTACCTCATCTTGAAAAGAAATTTAGAATTTATGAAAAAATTCAGTTCGTATTATTTCTATTTCTGTTCGAACAGGAAATATAGCTACGGTAGTCAAGTTATCATGGTTACAAATTTATGCTTCCATTGCTTAAATTGAATTATGAGTTTGAGTACTCTAGAAAGTCACTGAAGACCTACTGCGTAGAGGGGCTGATGTTTGTTATAATTGTAGAGGCCCAATGTTTTCCCATTGAAGATATGTGGAAACTTGGAGAGTGAGTAAGCGAATGTTAATGTCACACTCGTCAGCTACATGAGAGCTTTTGGCGGCGGACTTCGTAATTTTGAACCACGGTCCAGGGGCGAGGACGCAGGAAGTTTGCAGAGAAAAGATAGAGAGAGAGAGAGAAAGAGTGTGAAATCAGCTCAGGTATATTCTTGTCTCTTGACCAAGGTTCAAAATTGCGCTCTCCGTCGCCACTAGTTCTTGGGAAGCTTCAAGAAACAATGTTGATAAACAACCAAATTAATCAATAAAGTTGATGAAATGCTACGTTTTAATGCAAATGTTATTTAAGATATAAAGTTATTACTATTTCATGAAAAATTCAACTTAGAATCTGAACCAACAGATGTATCACTTTTAAAAAAAAGCCCGTTATTTGCTATTTATATCAGTTTTAAGATAATTATGTTTGGGCAGAGATATATTATTATTTATCAGAATAAGTGGAAATTATTGTTATTATTATGTTCTGCAAGTAATAGTTATAATCTCCATTCAAACTTAATCTTAAGGAAAAACAAGTTTTTTAAACAGTGTTATCTATTTCTATAAATTCTAAACCAATATAAGCCTGTTAAATTTCTATTGAAAGTACAGAATCTTAAAATTCCTGGAAAATTTGGGCATTATTGTTCGAAAATTACGCAATGGATAGAATAATCAAGATTTTTAGGAACAAAACTAATGTTATCAGTCCCACGCATAAATATTTATAACTTGTCCGCAGAATAAAGTACAAGTATACATATTTGTACTCGAAAATTAATATTTAAATCTAAGGAAAACACATAACAACCTATTTTGTCTGTTGCTTATATTCTCAAAGAGAAACAAATTTGTGTCTGGAAAGAGTGTACAAAAATTGATATTATTTTGAGAAAAGTGATCTCTTAATCACCGGATTATATAAGAAAGTATTATAGCGCAGAAAATTCGTTTCAAATTTTGTTTTTGTACTGATTACAATGAATTGCATTGAACTATTTCTTGGAGAAAAAGCTCGAAAGCAATGGGAGCAATAGGGACAATTTGACAAAAGCAGCTCTGAGGATGTCGATGATAAACGGAAAGTGCAGCATATTAGCTGTTGCATGCAATTGGCAGCATGGATGTAAAAAGGCCAATCTTGTAGTCAACCAACTAGTGAAACTTTTCAAAAACCGAACAGAAAGCGTTCTGATTCAATCACCACTCTTGATGACATCCAACGAGCAGGGAGAGTTTCTGTAGACCATCTCATATTCGATCGAATTATATGTCAATGGCATCATGATGTGAGATTAAGCTATACAGACCATAATGCGAATGCTTCTAATAACACTTCATCGTCAACACAAATTAGAGTAGTTTCTTGCATTGCAGACATTGGGAGTTGAATGATATTTATTGGTCTTCACAAATGAATACACTTATGCAGTAGCGCACACAGGGATTTTTCAAGGGGGGGGGGGTCCGGGGTTGAAAGTTCACCATTCTTGTATCATGCTATTTTTGATTTTGTCGATTTTCAGGAACAAAACACAGTGAAAAACTAATTATTGAATAAATAATTAGCATTAATTAATAAAATTAATCATTAATAACAAATATTTAATTAAATTTTACGTATTATATACTTAGAATTATAACCAATCGGAAAAAAATCAAGGACTTTGGGGTGGGGTCCGGCCCCCCGGGGGCCCCCCCCCTTGTGTGCACCATTGCACTTATGTCGTGTTGGGGACGACAATGGAATTTAAGTGTAGAATCAATACTAAGATACGAGATCCCGTCAAACTTGTCCTCTCTTAAGAAAATATAGAAGATGGGTCCCCCGCCCCGTATTGCGTAAACTGCAGAAACTATGGGGCAATGTTTGCTCAGCATAAAAGGAGCTATTGCGGGACTTTGAAGAAAACCTGTGCAATTCATTACAAGTAGTTTGGCATATGATGTTTTTGAAATAATTGTGATAATATGGCATACTGAATGTTATTATTATTATTTTTTCCTTGCTTTGCTCAATAAAATTTGTTTGTTTTAGTCTCAAACTTTACTTATTAATTTTAAGTAAATACTTTATTATCATCATAAATATCATTGTATCCAAGCAATTCTTTCTAGGTGAAACTTTTTTTTTTGTCTTTTATTGAATATTAACAATCTGTAACCGTTGTAAATCACGAAAAATCAATAAATTAAAAAATTAATCAAGAAACATCAACTAACATAGATGATTGAAATAACAAGGTTACTAGGAAAGTCAATAATAAATGGTAGAAAATATATGAGTTTCAATGTTTACCGATTTTTCCTTTGAAACCCACGAATCAATTTTGTTGTGAATGGAGTAATACTACAAAAACAATTTATTCAAAATAAACACATGGATCATACTTACAGGAAAAATTTTGTATTTTTCTGCAAGCACAGTATGAATCAAATGGATTTGTAACTTTCTTTAAAATGTATCATTTACTTATATGTATTAATAAAAAAACCTGAATTTTCGGTTTATTAGTTGACGTAATTGCTAATAAAACTTTTCAAATAGTTTAAATTATACGATTACAATTTCTCAGGGATAAATTATTCGTACAAAATAATTTGGGTTTTTTTAAAAAGTACAAAGGAGAAGGTGGTAGAAATCGTGTGGTTAATATTTAGAATAATAATAATAATAATTGAGGCTTGGATTCAAGCATTTGATAGTAATGAGAATGAAAATTTTAGAAACGGGGAAACAAAGATTTTGATTGCAAAATGACAGCTGTCACTGAACAGACAATATTCTGTAAATCACCTTTTCTACTAGCTTTATTTTCTTAATAATATCCGTTTCAGCCGGGATTTTTAAACATTAAAAAAAATTGTTTGGTTAGAAAAAGGCAAATATTGAAAATATATATTTTTGTAAAATCTCATCCTTAGTTAAATCTCTTTATTTAAACCATCCCTTAGTTAAATCTTACATTTTATCGTATAGAAATCATATAGTCATTATAACCTGTCTTCTCCATTCAGATAGCTACAAACACCGAATTTTTTACTCAAACCTTTTGAAACTAATTTTTATATATTAGACTAGCCGTTACCCATCCCCTTCAATGAGTATTTCACGATGTCGTATAAATATATACTGTTTACATATATATAAATTATTGATATCTAGCATTAAGTATTCGATTGCATTGAAAAATATATTTATGGCTGTAACTCTCGCCTCTTGATATAAAAAGGACATAAATTATAATTTCTAATTTCTATTAATATCTAAATTAAAAGTAAAAAGATTTTTTTGCGCTCAGTTAACCGAATAATCAAAGGGACTTCCGCCAAAACAACTTTCAGTGGATCTCTACTCTATACGTACTAAATTTCAAGTCTAAATCTAACACAGCAAAAATGGAATTTTTATAATCAATAAGCCCCGTAATCCCGTTGAGAGCATTCTTAGAGGATTCCAATTCAACAAAAGAAACATGCAAACCAAATTTTATTATTATAGTCCTAGTAGCTCAAAAACGAGAATTTTGTCTATCAATACGCCCAATAACTCCCCCCGCTTCCCCCTGGAGTTGATTTCTGTAAAATTCATTATTAGTTGAACTCTATTCAACTAAAGAAACGTGCTCAACAAATTTCAAGTAAATGGGTTAAATTCAAAAACAGGAATCTTTCTATAACTCTCCTTAACCCACTCTCTTCCCCCACTCCTTTGGGGGTCGGTTTTCGTAAAACTCTTTGTTAGAGGAACTCTATTCCATGAAAGGTGCATATATTCTAATTTTCAAGCAGGTGGGTCTAACAGTTGAAAACGGAAATATTTATCTATTAAGCCCCTTAACCCCCCTGAGTGCCCCTTGGGTATCAATTTTCCCCAAACTTATTTTGTAGAGGATCTCTACACCATGAAAGAAATCTGCTTATCCAATTTCAAGACAGTACGTCTAATAGTTTAAAAATGGAAATAATTATCTGTAACGCCCCTTAAGCCCCGGCAACGCCATCCAGGAAGCGATTTTCACAAAACCCATCTTATGGTTGATTTCTACTCAATGAATGGAATCTGCTTACTCAATTTCAAGATTTTACGTCTAATAGTTTAAAAAAGGAGGCAGTTACACATAACGCCCCTTAATTCTCCACAACGCCACTTGGGGGTCGATTTTCACAAAACCCTATTTGTAGCGGATCTCTTCTCTATGAAAGGAATCCGCTTACCAAATTTCAAGACTGTACATCTAATAGTTTAATAATGGAAAAAATTAGCTATAACGCCTCTTGGGGTTCGATCATTGCGAAACCCATTCTCAGCTTATGTCTACTCCATGAAAGGAACCTGCCTACTAAATTTCAAGTCTGTAGGTTTAATAGTTCTGGAGACATCGTGATTAGTCAGTGAGTCAGTGAGTGAGTCGCTTTTCTCCTTTATATATATAGATTACACCCACAAAGACCTTTGATTTGGGATTCAGCAGAAAAAGATCACAAAAGTAGACAACAAGAATATCTCACTTCTTGAAGAAAAAAATATACCAGTACTCTATTCAAACACAGGAAAACCAACAAAGCCTCCAAATACCCATATGATACGTTATGGCGGATCAGAAGTCATTTCTGATATTTAAGCTTAAGCTTTAATTCTACGGTCAATTTTCAATAGCTTATTGAGGTGAGAGTTTTATTACACTTTTAACCCTTATCTACCGCATTATGAATTACTGCAAATTTTTTCATGCAAAAGTTTTTTTTTTTTTTTTTGAATCACTAAATCCAAAATTAAGAGATATACATAAATAAAATACTCAACTTTGGAACATTTAATTCGTTAGAGGTAATTAATTAAATTGGTAATTGGCTCTTTAAAGTACCGTCAGTACACAGAGGTCTAAAATATTATCACAATACGAAAATATCGAATGACTTTTTAACACAGATTTAACTCTTAAAAATGATAAATAACCAGAGAATACTAATATTTTACACAGCACAAAATACTTATTTTTAAAGATTATTAAATTTTTAAAATTTATTTACTTTTTTTACACCTAAAAACAACTTTTAAACGTACACTTAATTTGATGATATTAAAAAAAAACAGTTTTTCTTTTCATTAATACACAAAAAATTATTACGCGTTGTGCATTTCGAGTGAGGTTTCGATTAAATGTTTTTAAAGCACTGCTTCCTGGGGTAGGAAATGCAGTAATTTCTAAACATGAACTACTGCACTTTGAGTCGTGTTTAGTCTCTTGATCGTCATCTTAAGAATCTAACGAAAATCCAACAGATTATTTGTTGGGATTGCTTCATCTGAAAAATTATTTGGTAGTACATCACTTATTTCAAATGGTAGGTTCCGTAATAAATCCAAAGCCTCTTGAAGACTGAGCTTCTCTTTTCCAGACTTTCTAAGAAAAGGAAATAATAATAATAATAGCACCTTGAAAATCTCCAATTATTGTTAAATCCCTGTTACACATAAGGAAATTAAAATGTTGATAATTTTTGAAATAAGAATAGATATTTCATTTAATTGTGTGGCAAAAAAAAAAAGTTCTGATTCAAAACTCAAAATTTTTTGAAAACGTTAAAATAAAACAATAAAAAAAAAGCAAAATAAATAAGCTAAGAAAAAAAGAGTGTGTGTGCTTATGACCACACTATAGAAATGATTTTGTAATGTTATTTCAGGGATTAGTTAGGTGAATAAAAAACAAGGGGATATTAGTATTGTGTGTGTGTCATATAAAATTATTCATTCCTATGTCTGTACTCCCATAAAATAATATTTTTTGCAAAATATATAATCATATATGTGAATTAACTGTATTCTAAGAAGGATTGTATTCTTTATGGAAGCTGAAATAGGTTATATAAATACTTTAGATTCAAAAGTATTTAAATATCTAAAAAAAAATTTGTTCTTAAATTTACTGAAATATTGCCAATGATAATTATACTTTTTACTTAGTTCTATAAAAATTTGTCCTTTTTCTGCGTTTTAAGTTTAATTTTATAGTGTAGGATTTTTCTCTCTCTCTCTGAGCCTATTTTTTAAAAATATTCCATGTTTCATTTTCCTGCTTCTACT
>BMAV01019727.1:36016-70487 GCA_019973955.1 Trichonephila inaurata madagascariensis | reverse complement strand
TGTGGTTTTGAAGTGGCGAGGAGAGGGGGAACGAAGACAACATTTTGCAAATCTATGCTTCCCTTGGCGACAAGAGTAATAAAAAAAAAAAAAAAAATTGCTGAATTTTTAAAAAAAAGTTTTTATATCGAGCTTGTTCCTTCAGTTTTCGATTATCCTTCACCTTTAAAATTTCTTCATTGTGCTATTTTGAATACTTATTTAAACATATATTCCCGAATGTAATGAATATTTTTTTTGAATGTGAAAATGCAGGTTTGTTACAGTTCAAAGAAGATGAAGGAAACGAATGCAATGTATTCCACAATTCACGTAATTCCAGATATGCTTGTAAAGTACGATAATTGCCAGTAAACTTTAAGATATTTGAACTCGAATCTTTTCGGTATACAAATTAAAAATAAAATGTTGCGTTGAAATGATTTTTATGACAATATCTGTGAACATTTTTAAACCTCCTCCATCCAGAAGTCTCAAATGTTTGGTCCCTTCGACATTTTCCGAATCGAAATAGATTTTTTTTTACAACAAATCTATATTTGTAATCGTAGCATTAGAATTTTATATTATGAACGCATTAACCATCTATGTACTTTAAAACTTGATAGTCTTCTATTGAAATATCATATGATTTATTTTTAAATTTCCTAGGGATTGTGTCTCCTTTGAAGTATGCATCAACTGTTCATCTTTTGGGAAACAAGAAACCAAACGTATAGTTGCCTAGTTCATTAGATGACCAGTTGGGCACTCAACAATAATGATGCATTATTATAAAATGTGTGCAGCTTTAGGTTGAGTTATTAGTAAAATTTTTAATATTCTTAAGATAATTAAAATTTTATAGAATAAACAAAAATACTAAATTCCCATTTAAACTCTAATTTCTCTTATAAAACAAAATATCTTAAATTTATAGATAATTAGGGATTTTTGCAAAAGGCATCAATTTATTATATCGTGTCCTCAAAACTAAAAAGAGAGAAATTCAATAATGACACAAGAACAAAGTTATACAAAAATATAAATATCGTACCTTTCTTTATAGTTATTCCTACTGATATATCTTGAGTAATAAATTAAGTGATTAAATAAGCTCACAAGAAAGAAGACTGAGCATAACTCAAAACCCGGGGAAAACGTCCCTCTTTTGGTCACATGGACCAAAGAGGAACGACCTTGCAGAAGGGGTGGGCAAGAAGGGATTTACGTCTAAAGACGAAAAAAGCCGAATGAGTGTTGCAAACCCAAGCGTGACGTTCATTCATGTTTACTCTCCAGCAAAACGCGCTAAAAGAAGTTATCACTTCAAAAAGAAAGGCTAAAAGAGGCATAAATGTAATGCACTATAATGATGATGCTTCAATACAAAAGAAAGCAACAATAAACTACACAGACGGGGAAAAAAATTAAGTTCTTACTCCAACACCCAGTGTGCTTTCGGTACTTATAAGTGCCACAAAGTTATTTAACTGCAAAATTAATTATATACACTTTTCACTTAAAGCAAATAGGGAAATCGTTTTCTAAGGTCTTCATTAACATATAAAAAAAATAATAAGACACTTTTGACATTAATTACTTTTTCGGAAAAAAATTACAATCTTCGCGATCGGATCAAAATATCAGCTGAAAACTCAAATTCTGCTATAAAACTATTCGCCTTCCCTGCTAAAATACTCATCATAGAACCTATGCTGCTATACTTCTTGGAAGAGAGGATTTTAAACAATATCCCTGTTAAGTATTATCAGATTATTCGTAAAAATGTTTATTCTGTTTAATTTTAAAGTAAGTGGTACTTATATGTACCGTTGGTGGATAAAGGGTTAAGGAGTTAAAGGTTTTAAGCATTTGAAACTGTCTAAAAAGCATACGGAAATGATCAAATATTTATTTCAGGAAGAAAAGTGCATTTTTAAAACACCACAGTCCCAACAATTGAAAAAAAAAGGGAAATTGAATAAAAAACATAATTGCAACATATTTAATTACGTTTTAATTACAGAAGTTCAACTTAGAGTTGCATTAAAAACGAATGACCTAGACGTCGAGTCCAGCCGCACAAAGGAGACTAGAGTGAAGTAAAATATGTAGGAATAACATTTTGCACCTTAAACTAAAATGGAAAAAAAGGTAAAAGCTTACAAAAAATTACATAAACGGGACCCATTCTGTACAAAAAGTTTATGAACAAACTTTAAATTTTTCAATTTTGATATGTTGCTTTGCTATTGATTTTTAAATGACCTTTCGGATAAGAGATATGTAAATTTTTACAAAAACTAGAGCACTTTATCTTAGTTATTATATGGAATTGCTTAAAATATAAAAAAAAACAATAATTACATTCATATAAGGGAATGTAAATTTTGTAATAAAATAATGATTGATAAATCTGAAGGTTAAAACACTTCTTCTATTGTACAGAGCATACACAAAAAGTCAGTTAATTATTTGCAAAACTTTTTTAAGCATTCGTTGTCTCCGTTTGAGCAGTTTTTTAAAAAGAATAACACACATTTTGATTAAAAAGCATTTAAAAATATGGCGTTTTGCTTAAATTTGTGGCATCTGCTTTTACTAAAACACTTATGATTTTTGTTCTAGTCAATGGAAAATAATAAACTTGGTATTTTTATAAGCCTAATAAGATAACCTATAAAATAAAATCATAAAAAATTGTTTATTTTTTGGCAAAATTCACAATTTTAGGGTAGTTGGATACCTTAAAACAATTGTATCAAATCTCTTATTAATCACATCATCAATCAAATAAACCTAAAACATTTCAATAAATTTAATTATTTATGTGAAAAAAGTCGTGATATATATTTCACAAAAAAAAAATGATTACTTAGCAAGTTTGAATATTAAGCCTTAATTAAGCCGAAAAAGGTTTTCTACATTTTAACTACGTATTGAATATTTATCGTTCCTTATATAACCAGAAATTAAATATCGTTTTAAGGCACATGTGTTTTAATTTATCACATGAATTTAATATTACTTAATATTATATGAAAAAAAATATATTCCGTTGTATTCACTTAGTTAAATTCAGTCTCCTCGCTAAGGCAAGTTATGGTAATTATTGTTAAGTAATGTGGAACAATCCTTTATGTTTGGTTTTGGTCATATTGAATACTTAATATTAACCTACTGAATACATGTAATGCGTTGTGTAAGAAGATAAACTGCTTTAAAAAATAAAATTTAAAAAAAAACACTGAGAATTTTGATATTTAAAACTGATGCATTTACAATCATCTCAAGAAAAAATAATGTATTCATGCTATAAGTAAGATAATATCGACAAGATTTAAGAACTTGATAATTTAAGAAAAAATACTGCAAGAATAATGCTGAAAATTTTTTTCGGATAACTTTTTAAGAAACTCAATTAAGCATTTTTTTATCTGTGCCAAACTAATTTTTTTTTTTTTTTGAAATGATGAATTACAGTTTAAAATATTATAATTCAACAAAAGTGAAGTAAGAAATACTAAAAAAATCGTTGTTATCAATGAAGTATCTAGTGATGTATTTGATAAGAGTTTTCTTGACCGGAACGGGATTTACAATGAAAATACGTTTCAAATGACGTAGATATAGTAGTATAAATAAAGCTTTAACTCGACAAAATAACATTACAGGTGAAAGAGTACTTGTAAGGCACTAATACGAAAATGATGAAAATTGTGGTAAGTTGTCTTCAATTTGTTTTACACACACACACACATATATATTTCATTTTCTTTTCTCGAAGCAACGAATAATTGCATATAATATGTTTGGAATATAATTTCTACATATGCCTTCGCCTAAATTTTTTTCCACTTAATTTAATAAATTAAGCATAATTTTTTAAAATTTTCTATGACAATCAAGCGAGAAGTACAAATTTATTGATTCCTGATGCTTGTAATATGCTTCATTTCCTTTGAAAAAGTACTAAAGATATCGTACTGCTGCTCATGAATTACGAAGATCTCAAGTTTTAAATACAATGCCTTTGACTTTGAAGAAAGTTTAGTTAAAAAGTAAATTTCTGTTAAATTTTTTCTATTTATTAATTCTTGCCTTTCAGTAATATGTAGTAATTTGAAGCTGATATTTTGATCCGGTTCTTGAACAAATGTTGAATAACCAGTTTTATAACCTATATAAAAACTCTAATGATGGATTTAATATTACTATACAAAGAGAGAGTACATATAAAAAATAAAATATACTTTTTTTTAAATTGAAAATGTTTTTGTTTTTTTTTCAAATTAGATTAAATTGTAGGTTATTCACAATTTTCATGGTTGCCTTTGTTACAATAAGACAAAAAACTTTAGCATTATGTTTGTTTACTATAAAATATAGTGAAACAATCACTTATAATTCTTACAGTACATATCTAGATTAACGATACTTAGCATTCATTTTTTAAAAAAAAAAAAAGAAAAAAAGATATATAAATTTAAAGGTGTTTTTTTTAGTCTTATAAGTAAAGAAGTTAACAGAATTCCTAAATGAAAATTGTTGTTTCAGTATTTTAGAAAACAAGATTTATAAGGCAGTGATGCATTATTTTTACTTTGAGTTCTTTTACTTTAACGAAAGACTTCGTAATTGTAAGCACTATTTTTTACAGATCCTCTTCTTGGCCTTAGTCGCCGCTGTTTCATGCTCATTAGTCCCTTATTTTGATTCTTACCCTCTTTTTAATGATTATGGTTTCGGATATGGAATCTCTGATATTGGATATGGATATCGAGATCTTGAATATGGACCATACGGAATCAGTAACGGATACGGAGTTTATGGCTACCCTGGACTTGGAAATCTAAACTATGGATATGATGTTCTTGGTTTTAGATAGTAAGAATTTTAAACAAGTATTTATTTACCAATAAGTGTATTATTTTTTAAAGAAATTTTATTCCTAGAATACTTTAAAACTAAGTCTATTAATCTTATTTGAAAAATGTTGCCATAATTCCTCATTTTGCTTAATTGCATGGAAAATTAAAATATATATTTGTTTTTATTTCACAAAAATGATTTGCTATTTAAAAATATATTTTCTTTAGTAAATGTTAGTTTAATGAGATTAAGATTTTAATTACATTTGGTAATATATGGTGGTAAATTTACACTTATTTTGCCAAAATTTAGATTTAATAAAAAGTTTATGTTTTGCCTTTGATTTCTTTTCTTCCTTTTTTTTATCTGTAGTTTTCTTGTAATGATGGTATTTTTATGAAATTTAAATAGAACTGAGATATTTTATATAAAGCATTGAACAATTTACTAAAGAATTGCTTCTTATATTTCAGAACTATCAAGAATAATTCAGAATTTTTCGAGAAGTGGAGTGGAGTACGATTCTGAAAGAGATGTGAAAGAAGACCTCTTTTGTCAAAAGATCACATTTTTATATAACTTTGTATTATAAGAAAATAAAAATACTAAATGAGCATTCCTTTTCAATGTTTTTTCCCTTCTTCTTTTGTTTTTAATTTGATACAGATAAAATATCATTTGAGTTAATGTTAGGTATTTTTTTTATCTACATACCGATTTAGCTCTTTAATGTTTATAATATAATATTTCTACATAATTTATTTTTTACACCTTAAAAGATGTTAGCAAAACTCTAGATCCAAAAGTCAACCAATATTCTTACTCTAATGGGATGTAAAATGTTTTATTATATTATATGCTCATATGGCGAAAATTAGAGTGTGAAAATTAGATTTGCACTGTATCAAAAATAAGACCTGAGAAATATTACATTAACTGCTTGTTACTTAAAATGTAAAACGTCATGATGACACTGATGAGTTGTATTTAATTTTCACTCAATAAAAGAGTATTTATTTTATAGAAAATTTTTCATTAAGTATAACACCTGAGATATATATATATAAATGGGACCATAATACATATATTTTAAATAACTTGTTCTGTGAATGTGGCTCATTCATTTATTGTTCATTTAATAGTAAGCATATGCCGTACAATTTCATGCACAAAATAAAAATTACGTAATATAATGAGCAATAAACTTTATGTAAGAAGACAAAATTCTAACTAATTTGTGATTTTAAATTTAGTATCATGGCTCGGCTACATTGGATTTTTGTTACTAAATACCTGCAATTAGGCAACTATCACCATATTACACCTGTATTATACCTAATATAATACAGAACTTATAGGAGCTCTAATACTAATTTATATCAGTAAATTTTACGTTGAGGTCTAGTACCGATAGTATTATTATAACAGTTATAAGTTATATACAGTTGAACTACAGGTTAACTCATAACTGAATATGCACTTTTTCAGATCTAAGAAGATAGCAACTTCATTTTGAAGTGCACTCCACTAGAAGTTTCTTTCTACTTTATTCTGAGACAATTTATACTAAATATGTTTCAGATACTTTTCAGAAAATTTCAGGATGTAAACATGAACATTTTTGTTCATATATTTCAGCAATATTTGTGACTTACTATTGATCTGTTAAAAAACTTTTCTATCAACAAATGACTGAAAATTCGAAATTAAAGAATGAAATTGTGTGACCCTTTTTGTAAGAAATAAAAAAAAAATGTCTGAAGTTTTGCATGTATGTTTATAATATAGATATTTAATTAAATACATATATTCTTTTAATTACAAACGTATAATTTTTTAATGTCTTACACAAATTTTTTGAAAAATATCTTCTGTTTAGAATGTTTGAAAAATTGTTTTCTATACCTTTTTTTTTTATTCTTTTGTAATTAAATATTAAGTTCAAGAAAAGAGATCTCAAGACTTTTAGATATTTTATGACTTTTCAATATTTATGCATTGGTTTCTTTCTAGAATACGTTATTTGAACTACATACATTTTGAGGGATTTAATCGATTTCCATTAACACGGAAGAAGCTTTACACCGTCGATCAACACGAAAAAGGTGTATCACATTTGTTTTCGCACATATCCAGTATGAATTATCACATAGAGACTTTGAAATAAATCATTGTTAAATGGAGTCAAACCAACATGATTTCATCCACTTTATAAATTAATAATTTATAATTTCCCAGGAAGCTTAATAAAGTATTTTTACTAAATTATTACAAGGGCAATCTTATGTTTCGCGCTATTTCATTTATAATACTCGTATCCGTTCTATTAACCCCTTCCATTTTATTTATGGATTATAGATCAGGAAATGACAATTTTTATGTATATTTTCAAGTATAGATATAATTTTAAACATAATAGCAACAGCCGAATACAAAATTTATTAAAAATTAATGTAAAAAAATCTATTTTAGTAAATGAGTAAATTACCTGTAAAGTTGGCATTCTGTTTGGCAGAAATCATTAGACTTTGGAGTTAATTCACACTGACTATAAATATAAAGAGAATACCTAGCTGTTTTGTCTTGAAACACAAATTTTATTTACTTAGTTGGCTTTTATATAAATGATTACGAAATTATTAATCAAAATTATATCGTACATGATAAATTCAAAAACACGGTACTGCATAAAATCCAGAATAGGAATCTGGACAATAGAATCTTGTTTCTCTTCTTTCCTTCTTCCCTTTACTGTCTGTCTTTGAGCAACAAATAATTAGTTTTCTTCTCGGGGAAATCTATTTAACAAAGTGTGTTTCAGACAAGCGTGAAGGGTGGTGCTCAGCAGAAGGACGTTCACTTTCTGCAGAAAATTCTACTGAGTGGAACTTTTTACTTATTTGAAACCATAAAAGCACTTGGGAAATAATTAGATAAGAACCAATTGCGTAGTGTAAATTTTCACATTATCTGAGCTACCCTCGGGATGAGTCAGGATGGTACGTTTGGGCTGCCCGAGCTCAGTTTAGGAAAAGCTGATAAGGGGTTAAGAATAGATAGGCTAGATTGCAAAAAAACATTCACCCCCCCATTCTCTAGTCACCCCCTCCCCAAATGAAATTGTAAAAAATATCTTACACTATATCTATATATTATTTTTCTCTTTCAAAATAAATAAAAAAAACTGTCATTTTTTACCACACACACAATTTTTCTTGAAAAAAAAAATGTCGCGTTTTAAGGAGTTAACACTCTTTAAATTGCGTTCAGCGTACGTCTTGTTTAACATTCTGTACAAAAAAACGCAGATAAGGTCATGATTAAATACGCTATTCACTATTTTTAAATGTGGGGAAATTTTTCTCTTAGATGTAAAAAGTTTGAAAAGTGTTGAAAAATCCAGTTATTCACAGCTTTACTAAGACATCCTTGTATGGTTTTAATCAATCAGATTGCCAGTGTATTTCCTATTAATCAAATACTAGGAATCTATACTATCAATAGTAAAACTAAAAATTAATTCACGTTCCAAATTTATAAAGCGGGTTATTCATATCAACACATATGATAAAATTTACTATTATGTGAAATTGTTACTTTTTAAAATAATATTAATCTTAATTTAACTCTTTTAAAATTATTTAATTTTTATCAGAATAGACCTGTTATTTAAATAATTTTAAAATTTAATAGTTACCAAGAGTAGAAGATCATTTTAACAGTTTTAGAAAGAACATTAATTGTTTGTTTTCAACAATTTATTACTAAAGAGCTTAACAATAAAAATAAATAAATACAGTCCAATTAATTAAACAAAACTTGGTTTTAAATGTATTCCACAAACCTCTGAAACGTTGATTGCTGTAAATTTATATAGTGTTAA
This sequence comes from Trichonephila inaurata madagascariensis, assembly GCA_019973955.1. Lineage (NCBI taxonomy): Eukaryota > Metazoa > Arthropoda > Arachnida > Araneae > Nephilidae > Trichonephila > Trichonephila inaurata. Next base: position 61,750 of record BMAV01019727.1, on the reverse strand, counting down.
ATTACCAATGATTTCTATAAGTTTTTCTATAACATATATTTAAAGAAAATTATTTTTCTACTGGTTTTGAACATATTGTATTCATCAAATCTAATCAAAAATTAATTTTTGTATATGTTCTCCGAAAAATGAATAAAATAAAATCCTATACAAAAAACAGTTTTAGAAAGATTAAAATCTGTATAAGTCTGTGTAATCTGTAAATGCCACCAAACAACTTCTTAACCGTATAGGAAACTTTATTGTTTTTATTCAATAAAGCAACATATTACATTTATAATGTCTTATAAACAGCATATGAGAAAAATGTACATAATGCTAATTTTTTTAACTTTCAAATGTCAATTAATTTGCAGTTTTTACAAGTAGTATATTCTAAGACTTATTTATACGAAAGCAACGTAACTGGGAAAACATTAATTAAAATTTCTATTTCATAAGAATGCACATGCCTGGATTGCTTTATTTATTTAAAATGTACAGCTGAAAATTCAATTTAAAACTATTTTTCCTCTAATTAAAGAATCATATATTACTTATGGTATCTTTTCATCATGTGTAACCGTATTTGTTAATGCAGTCCCCCAAAAAATAACCTGAACTCTAGAAGAAAAATTCATCAATGTAAGAAAAAGAATTAATTTTATTTTCATGAAAAAAATATTTAAAAAATTATTTAATCAAGATATTATTCGGCTAGTTCTTTCTTCGCTTTTTTTAATATAAATTTAAAAATGAAAAAAAGCTAATTCAATTTTTAAAAGAAACATATATCAATGTACAAATATATTCATTGGAGAGAAGTGACTCACTCCCTTTCATACCGGTTAATTTTCACGAAACCTCTGGATGGGTCACTTATCTATAGATCACCTATCTACAAGCTGGACAGGTATGTTTCTTTTGTGCAGTAACGATCCGCTAGAACGGGCTTTCCAAAAATATATAATAGTGGTAATAAATTTTAAAGAAAAAATTTATCTCACCACTATAAAAAAATATAAATTTTTATAGATAAATTTTAAAGAATGGAATTTTACTGTTTTGTTTTTTGAGAAATGAATATTACTACGAATTAAAAATCAAGTATAAAATGACATTCTTTTTTTAAAAAAAAAATCCCATTATATTTTTTTGTGTGTTTAAGCTACCATTAAGTATCCTTTTCTAATAAGGAAAAAAAACTGCATCTGAATTCCTTTGGCGATTCCTCTCGCAATTGAAATCTTTACTTAGTTTTTAAACCAATTAAAATCTTCAAAAGAAACATATTTAAAATAATTTGAGATATCGATTCATCAGATTCGTTTTCGTGATCACCCTACCATCCACACTTATTGAATTATAATAGTAATCAGTAATTTTATATTTATTACTTTTTAAAGAGTCCAAAATGTTTAAATGTTTTTTTAAATCCTTAGAAAAGCGAATGTATATACTCATATATATATATATATATATAGTCTAATTCTCTACAAACGAGAGATGAACATCCAACAATATATCAAAATTGAAAAACACAGACAGTCAGGAAACACATAATGAAGGGCACATGAGCATTTGAAATTTAAAAAATGGATGCTGCAGTATTATAAACATCGCTGACTTAGAACAGCTTATATATAAAATAATTTATATAAAAGTGGGGTTAAACATGTTTTGTGGCAAGCCCACCTTTCCCCTTTATGTTAATAGTACTGAACAATATATATATATAGATATATAAAGAGAGAGAAGAAAAGCTACTCTCTAATTCATTTACTCATAACGAGATCTGAGAAATTAGTAGGCCTTCAGAGTTTAAATTTGGATTTAATTTGCTCTTTTTGTTGAGCAGGAATCGCATGAGAATAAATTTTGTGGAAATCGACTCCCGAAGAGTTGGGGTGTTAGATATATAAAAAAAGCCTTTTTTTTTAACTATTAGACTTATAGCAGGAAAATTGGTAAGTATGTTTCTTTTGTTTAGTAGAAATCCACACAGAACGAGTTGTATGTAAAACGACACATAATGGGGTTACTTGGAAGTACCTATTGATAAAAAAATGGGGTGACTAATTGGGGAAAAAGTAGGAAAATGCGGCGCTGCAGATAATTATAAAAGATAATTATACAAAACAATCTAAACAAACTACTATTAAAACAAAACAATCTAAGATATAAACAATCAACATCCTCCCCCTCAGCGGGCCGCGGTAAAATTATCCAACGTTGATCAGATTGGGGAACACTGCTGTAGAGTATCGCAAAAGCAGTGGGCTTTGATTGCGGCTCGAACTAGCATTCACTTAGACGAATGATTTGTGGATTTCAAGAAGAAAGGGTAACACAAACACACACATGAAATATTTCCTGACTCATCCCTTTTTGTGCCGGTTCTAGATGAACTGAGTCATCTCCCATCCTTCTGGCATTACATCCAATTTTCCTGGACATATTTTTATATCACATTCTTCCTATAAATTGCAAAATTATTGGTACACATTGGGCACAATTTTTTCGATATTCCAGTCCTATGTGCATGATCATTCGAACCCCACACAATGTTCACAGCAGCTGTCACTGACTGCATAATTATGCAATGATTTTTTTCACTAATGCACTACAAATTGTTTTGACATCTACTTTGCGTTTTTGCCCAGGAAGAAGTCACTTTGTCAGCCCCTCCGAACTGAACACTCTCCATTTTCAAAGTGCTTGGTTTGAAGCACAATGCTCCATATATGGCTTGCCATCGACGACAAATTTCCCTTGCCATCTCACCTTGTTTAGAAAGTGAATATCGCATCTCTATACAAGCTCGGACATACCACCACTTACATTGATTGTTACAAAAAGGTTGTTGTACATAATGAAGTTGTTTTCTGAAATTCTCATGTTCAACACCGCACCGTCGTATCACCGGTTTAGTCATGTTGAGATATCATGATGGATGAGAAATCATCTCGGTTTTAATTATTTTGTCTGTGTTTCACTTGAACGACTTGTGTAAATACAATTAAAGAAATTATTTTTTTCTCCAATATTATACAGTTTTTCTATATCTACTAATATTCAAAATTATTTTCAGAAATCAGAAGAGAAATAGCAATTTCCACTAAATTCTTGCTCTTTTGGTTTCTTTATCGTATTAAAATTCTAAACGAATTTCAAAAAGGAAAAAAGCTTCCAAAACCTTACAAAATTTCTACTGTCTACTCTTTTCCCCCAGAAAAACATATTAATTAATTTTTCAGCACCCTTTAATTCATGTTAAGGAAATTCGTAACAGAACAAACAAATAAAATTTTTCTTTCAAATCGAAAAACATATATATATATATATATTTTTAAAATTACCGAATTCTCTAGAAATATTAATATTGTAGAATCAATTCCAGAGAAATTAAAAAGAAAAAGAAATACTTAAATATTTGGCTGTTATATGTAGTTTAATTTTTCACATGTGAAACTCAGATTTGTTTTTTTTTAAAGAAAAATTACTTATTTTCTGTTGGTGAATAATTGTGAATAATTAGAATCATTAATGAATTTGGGAAATCAGTTTGAAAAACTTGCTATAAAATATTTTTAATGAATTAAATTGCAAGCAGATAAATAACAATCCAATTAATTAATAAGCTGTTTTTCTCAATAAGAAAGAAGAATATATTAAATATTTGTCCGTAATAAAAAGAATCTATTGATAAAATGTAGTCGTAGACACTCTTCGATAAAAGAAGTTTTTTCAGTTGAAAAATTGGCAAATATATTATGTACATATGTAGTACTATATTTTTGTATATATAGTATTTTTTAACGCTAACAATACGGAAGAAAATAAGATGGCTGTAAGTTTTTACGTATATCAAGCACATCTAGAATTCTAGAGTTTAAAGCATATTACAAAAAAAAAAGAATGAAAAATGCTTAGATTACAAAACATGAGTTTTTTGAATAATTAAGCTAAAATATATATGATTACAGACAATATTCCTTTTTTAAAAAATAGGAAAGGTCAGAATTTTAAATCAACTGTTTAATTCATGCATTTTTTTCTCATAAGAATCGAAGTATAAAACAATCTTTACTGAAAATCTTGAAAAGGATTATTATGAAATGTTGTACTTTTCTATCGAGTAAGTGTTTCTATTCTAGCTTAGAATATATCATTGTAAAAAAAATCAGATAAGAAAAAAAAGCCTATTTTTATGTTAAAAAGATTGAATGTTAAAAGCGATATTCTGATACAAAATGATAAGAGTTTTCTTGATCCGAAAAAGAATTCTTTATTAAAAAAAAAAAAAAAAAACGTATGTTGTATAAAAGAGTCTCTGACTACAAAGTCACATTATAGCAGTAAGCAAACAAGCTGTAAAGAACACAGTCACGAAAATGATGAAGATTGTTGTAAGTTATACATAAGTAACTAAAATTTTTAATTACATTTTTTTTCTGCATTTCGTATTATATTTATTTTAAGTGTTTTTTTACTAGCATGATTCTAAAAAGTCTGAATTACATGAGATTATTTTCTACTTGCAGATGATTTATTTTCCAACTGTTGAATATGTACACCTATTCTTAAGTGAATTAATATTTCTTTAAATTTAAGAAATAAGCCTACATTTCAAATGGTTTGAGAAAAATGTTTTTGTTTTCTTTTATAAACTATTCACAGAGCAAAAATTGTAATTATTATAAGGTTAGAAAAGCGATAAATTTAATAACCTCTAAAATTTTTCATCAATAGAGTTTATTTATATTTACCATTTTAAAAAAGTCTAATAAATGTAAAATTAAAATTTTACAGATCCTCTTCTTGGCTCTCGTGGCCGTAGTTCACTGCTCCTTCGATATCAATCCTTATTACATCTACGATGATGCTGGTCTCGGATATGGTGGCTATGGCCTTGGATTGAGAGATTACGGATATCCTGCTTATGGACATCGTGATATTATTTATGATGGCTATGGATACGGTAGACTTGGATACGGAAGATATGGGTTCGGGGGTCTTGGATTCGGAAGATACTTTTAAATGGTAAAAATGTTAAATATTTATTTTTATTTCATCGATTCCATTTAAACAAGAAAAAAAATATTAATAGTTCGAATTCTTATTTTTGTTTTAATATATTGTAAATTTAATAATAAATTTTCTTTTCGTATGGAATAGTAAAATATCTCAAAAATGAGGATCTAGAAACTTTCTTAAGAAACCTCTAAAGTACTGATAATTTTTGAATCCCTTATATATTTATTATTTAAATTTTAAAAAAATGTTGGCTTAAACATTGTAGAAAAAGTAAAATCGAATAGTTTTTTGTGTGTGTACATTGTTCAATGTTATTTAACATTTAAAATGTGCTGATTCAAGCATTTGATTTTAAAAAAACCGGGTTTTATTTTGTACAATATTATATGAAATATGTATAAAATTAATCTTAGAAATAACTATTCTGTACTTTTAAATTATTTATGATTTGTTATAATCATAATCTTTTATTAAAACTTATAAACTTTCTACGGCATTATTTTGTGATTTAAAGCTAACGTATGCATACATAAGACTAACATACAATTTTTTTTTTTCATTTAGAAATTTTAGAAGTCTTGCAAAATACTAGAAGGAAACAAGCAAAGGAAAAAGACAATCACGGACCGTTTAAACTTCTGTTAATAATAAGTCTTCATTTGAAAAAAAAGCATAAAATTTGTTTATTTTGAAATCAGTTTTCTAAAATAAAGATTCAAATTAACAAACTGTAAACTAATTTATTGTGATTCGAATTTTATTGTAATATAACTTAATGCCAATTTATGCTCAAGTGACATCTTTCCGGATAGTAGCAAACACAAATATTGAATAACCATAAAACATAATTTATTCTCAAGTATAGGTATGAGAATAACTATAATTTCATTACAATAATTTTAAATTTCAGTACCATAATCTATAAGTATCCAAAAATAATTGAAAAAGTATTAATTTCTTAGTGTAATTTGACTACATTTACAAATTACAAAATTTTAAGTGCTATTTTTAAAATAAAAAAAGTATTTTTTTTAAATTAAATGTTTAAAGTCTAATGACATTTTTAATTTTTAAATATAAGAAAAAACTTTTATTATTTTTAAAAAAAAACATTGCTTAAAAATATTAAACTTTACATTTTGTTTTACATATAAATGAATTAAATCCTTTCTTACTCGCTTTAAATTTTCAGCGGAAAAAACTCAACTAAATTTATATTATTTTTAATGTAATTGCCAATATATTACATAATTTCTGAGAGCTATCTTCATTCATTCAACAATCAAATCAAAACATTATTCTACTGCAGTAATATAATAACATTAATTCTACAAAGCAATTGTATAGCATACAATATGCTCTATTTTTGTACACATTTTATATCTGAATATAAATACTTAAAAATTTCGAAATTATACTTTTATATACACATTACTTTAATTTTATTAAGGTTTCCAGATCACATTAAAAATCTTGTAAGATTTATGTTTCATTTTTACGTGATTTGAAGAAATATAAAAAAGATATCACTTTGCAAATTTTAACATGTACATTAATAAAGAAATTGTAATAAAACCACAATCCACTATATTGTTAAAAACAACGCTTTTTGTAACGCATCTTCTACATTTTTTTAATCATACAAAAATATTGAATTAACTTCTAATTTTTTATCCAGATTCAATATAGTGAAAAGGAAGACTTAAATCTCTCGTATACATAACTTTTTCTGTGCTCAACGTATAAGAATAGTTTTTTTGGCCCACTTTTCCAAATTTGATTCAAACTAATCAATTTTATTAGTTTTAACCCTATAACGATTGCATTGACAGAAGCTAAGAAATACTCTCTAAAGCAATCTAATTGTGTTAAGTACAATTATGCCATTTATGTATATATCGTAATTCTAATAAATCACATTTTATGTTTGCTACTTGATAGACAAGTTTCTTAAATAATACTTTTTAATTTTTAGTTAAGAAGTGTTAGGATAGGAATATTTATTTAGTTTTCATTTTTTTTTATAAGTATATCCCTTTTTTTTTATTCGTTGTTAATTTAAGTCAGAGTTATTTTTTTCATAAATAAATGAATAATTGTGTTAACATTAACAAGGCATGAAGGTTTTGAAAACGTTAAATATTTTTTCTATCATTATGATATATTAATATGTCTCTTGGATGCACTACTATTAATTAGTTAGATGAAATAAATTGATAAAAAATTTTAAATTGACAATCTTTTTCAAGGATATCCCCAAAGCCTGTGTAGGTAACTTAGTTCTGTTCCTGAATTTTCCTGCACGAATTCGACACCTTTGTTGTCGCCAAAAAATCACAAATACAAGTACAATCATAATATATTAAATTATATAACTTAAACTAATGGAAGGAAGATAATTTTTCCTGACGAATTACGAATAAGTAAACACACTATTATCTTACAGAATTAGCGTGGTGAAGATCAACTAAAACATAGTAATAATCTTCAGATGCCACCTCGATATTTTCTGTTTATTAAATATGACTAGTTTAAAAGGGCTTTTTTTGGTATTATGTGTTAGGACTATTGAAATATATATATATAAGTATTGAGGAAGAAGAAGTAATAACATGTAAAACTGGAGAATTTTAGGTTGCCTTTCTAATACTTACCTTATCTAACTTATAAAAAGAAATTTAAATGTGTTTTCTGAAGAATGAAATTGCTACGAAAAATGAGATATTTCCAAAACAGTTGAATAAAATTCAATGAAATTTGTACCATTTATCCAATAAGCTCGTAAGAGTGTAGCGAACCACATGTCTTAGACAATTTCATTTAATCAAGTTTTATAGCCATTTTTAGCTTAGAACATAAAGTAATTCTGGCAGAAAATCATTAACGTCTAATTTCCATACTCATAAAATATTTATTTCTTGAAATATTTCTTATCCTTCTATTTGGGACACTTCAGATAGATCAAAAATATTTATATCAATAAATAAAATTAAGAGATTAACAAATCTAATAATATTTATATCAATAAATAAAAATTACATTATGCCCAATGTATTTTTATTTATGCTGTTTTTTAACATCAAAAATTTTGCTAAAATTTTATAAAAATAATAATTTTTTTCAAAACTGAGAGGTGTGATGCATGTTATTTATTTAATAATTATAACTCTTTAAACCCATTTATTTTCTTAAAATAACAAATTTCTTCTGAAAATCACTTTTTGAAAAATTGATCTCCAAAATTGGTAGAATACCTTAAGCCTTTAGTGCAGTGCTTCTCAAACTTTCTGTACTTGCGACCCAATTTTCAGTTATAACTTTCATCGCCCTCCCCCCTCAATACAATAACAATGTATTGATGTACCAATAATAATATACTTTGAGGTAAAGCTACAATACGACTTTCATTATAAACTGTACAAATTATCAAGATAAGCATTAAATTTTATGTATAATTTTATTTCGTGCCCTTAGGGTCACTGGTAATTATTAACTTGTTCTTAACTTAGTACTGTTAAATTAATTATGAAACATGTCGTGCAGTACTGCTGCATTTATAAGTGTATTATGTCAATGTAAATGTGTATTTTATTTTTTATTAAATTAATAATTTTTTAAATGATATTTTGTTTTCGACTTTTCAATATACTCACGCCCCCTTGTAGGGTTATGACGCCCCCTAGAGGGGCGTGCCCCACAGTTTGAGAAACACTGCATTAGTGTCTTTTTAAAAAAATGGGATAAATGGAGATAAAATCCGTAAAATAATATCTCAAGAATTCTTTTTACTAACCTCCTTTCTTAACTCCAATTCAATTCGATTTGTTTAACCACTCCCATTACCATATTGCGCTTCCTTATAAGAAGTAAGCAATTATAAAAGTAATTACTTTTAAGAGGGAAACCTCACAAATAGCGTATTACACCTTTATTTTTCAAATTTATTGATTCTCGTCAAAAATATTATTTTTAATATATTAATTACTAGCTATTATATTACCATTTCCACTTCACAGGGTATTTTTTGATAATGTATGACTATTTGATGATTTTAAGTTATTGATACCTAAGATCCAACTTTGAACTTTTTATTACATGTCAAAACATTTTATAGGCCTAGAAATTTGGTTTGAGGAGAAAAGAACTTGAATTTCTACAGGCAATTTTCTCCGAATAGGCTGTTCATTCAGCGCAATTACATTGAGGGCTGAACGCCCTGAGTGAGTAATACTATTACAAAAAGTCTGTTCCCTAAATGAATTTCCCATGTCGTGCCCTCCTTTTGTAAAAGTAAGTGGAAAAATAAAACACAAGCTTCAATTCTTGATTAAGTAATGCTTAAAAACTAATATTTCTCTCACTATCGACTTTATTTTGTATCAGTCACACACACATATATATTATGTATTTTAAATTAAAACCATAACTAGTGCATTTAATATAAAATGTTATGCAGAATATTTTCTCTGCACATGACATAAATTCAGTGGATTTTAATTTCGTTTTAATCTCTCCTTTTAACTGGTCAGTTTCTTTAATACAGATATTAAAATTTGCAAAATGTTCATATCTTAATGTAATTTTGTAAACTAACTTCGGAAAGCAAGTCATGTTTCCTAAGAAAAACGGAGCTAACGGTTTGAATTAATTCATGCTACATGATGGTATAAAAGTAAAAGAAAATTTCACAAAGTAATATATTTGTATATTGATAAATGTTTTTTTCCCTATCAATTAGTCTGAATACCAATTAATTATGAGTCACATGGAGTACAAATTTAATAATAAATGTAAAAAATTATCTTAATCATATTATTTTAGCAAGAAAGAACAGAAAAAGAGAGATATTGGCGAGAATATAAAGAAAATAAATAAAAAATACATTCATGATCATTTGGGTAAACTAAATATATTTCGGTTTTGTTGGTCATAATTTATACCATAAATATGCGACAAATAAAATAGTAAGATAAATGCATAAATTACATTTATCACTCACTCAACTTAAATAAAACCTCAGAAATTCTTCTTTGGAAGCTTACCAGTTTTTCTAAATTATTAAAGAATCAAATACTTAAATCCGTTCCATTACGTGGTACAATTATGCAATAATATAAACATAAGATGTTATCTATTTTGTTAAAAAATCATTGACGCATGAAATTCATTTTATGTATACTTTTATGAAACCTTTTCTTAAAAGGTTAGGTTTAAATAATTACGATACAAAGATAAGAAGTAAATGATAAAAATCTCAGTTAAAATTCAAACCGAAATCAAAATTCAAATAGAAAACCGAAACATCGATATATTATTGATAAGAACAATCTTGCCCTAAATAAGACATAAACAATTATAATATTTTTTTCAAATCATGCAGAACATAGCAGTATAAAAGAACCATCTGTTAAAAAAATATTACAATTAGAAAAATAAACAGCTGCAAAGCAATAAATTACAAAAATGATGAAGATTGTGGTAAGTAATTTATGAAAAAGTTACAATATTTCCCCTTTAATTTACTTCACAAAGTGCTCAGTTTTCGTTCTTGTTTACTTTAATGCGTAGGATTTTTTCAGTTTATGTATTACTGATCATTCCATGATTGAATTAATAAATAAAATATGACTTTTCTTAATTTTCAAAATATTATTTTGTAATGAATTCCTAATTGTGTATAAATAAATGTTATACAATTATTATAACTTTTTCTGTAGATTTAAAAATAGTAAGCGCGTGGGTGTTTCATGCATCAAAAATTCTGATTACCTTGATAAACGCACAAAGTATCAAAGTAAAAGTTTTAAAAATGCACTGTCTTTCTTTCCGAGGCAATAGAAAAAAAGAAAAACTTTTTCTTTCTAGATTTCGCATCTCCTTTAATTAAAGTATTTTTATTTTTTCCTACCATATTTTTAAGAAGTCTGGTTACTTAAGATTATGTTCTACTTCTAGAAGATTTCTTTTCCATAAATTGAATATCTGAGATTTGATAAAACTGTTAATGTTGCTTTTAAATATTTAAAGAATGAATCCATTACTTCAAATGATTTGGGAAAAATTATTCTTAACTATAAACATCTAATATAAAAGAAGATACAAGTATTATAAAGTTTTTTAATGCTGAAAATTGTATAATCAATTCAAATAGTTCTTTTACGAGAGCGTTACTGATACTTAACGTTTAGAAACAGCTCAGTAAATATAAATTTAAAATTTTTCAGATCCTTATTTTGGTTCTCGTGGCCGTAGTTTACTGCTCCTTCGATATCAATCCTTATTACATCTACGATGATGCTGGTCTCGGATACGGTGGCTATGGCCTTGGATTGAGAGATTACGGATATCCTGCTTATGGACATCGTGATGTTATTTATGATGGTTATGGATACAGTAGACTTGGATACGGAAGATATGGGTTCGGTGGTCTTGGATTAGGAAGATACTTTTAAATGGTAAATCTGTTAAATCATTATTTTTATTTCTTGGATATTGTTTAAATAAAAATATTCTTAGTCCACGTTCTAATTATAGTCTTAATTTATCCTATAATAAATAATATAGTTTCAGTTAAAAGTAATAAAGTTTCTGCGTGGGAAATCAAGACCTTACAACTCTCTTGAGAAACCTCTAAAGTACTAACAATTTGCACACAGAAGCGATAAACATATTTTACTTAACATTTTAAATGTGTGGATTTAAAATCAGATCTTTTTGAAAAATAGGCATTGCGGAAAATGTATAAAAAATAATGTTACGAGTAATTATGTCATATTTGTAAATTATTCATCATTTATTATAATTATATGTTTTTATTAAAATGTATAAATTAATTTTGATTTAAAACTATTTTATACATTCATTAGACTAATATATATATATATATATATTTCTTTCTTTTTTTTATTTAGAATTTTTGATGTCCTAAGGTTTCCAAAAGGGAGCATGAAATAGATCAGGAATGCAATCAAGAATCATTTATATTTCTTTAATAATAATATTTCATTTACAAAGCATCAAAATTACGAATTTCTAAAATTATTAATTAAATAAAGATGAAAATTAAAAAAAGCTGTTTTTTATTTATTTTTATTCAATTTTGTTTCAGATACATAGACTGAATATCCTTTTGCATTCAAACTGTCCCTTCTTAGATTGTAACATATTAAACTAGTCAAAAGACATAAAACAATATTATTCATAAGGATAAGGGAGAGAATAACTAATTTTCTAACAGTTTTAAATTTCAATACTTAATTCAAAAGTTTCCTATAATAATTTTAAGAAACAATAATTTCAAAATATATTATTTGATTACATTTAAACTATGAAACATTTTAATACAGTTCTTATATTAAAATCTATATTTTTAAAAAAGAATTTCACAGTTTTAGAACATTTTTAAAGTTAAACATATAATATTCCTTCTTACTTAGTCAATATTCAATAAAATATACATACATATATTTATACATATAAGCAAAATTAAAAGAGAATAATGGATCCGTTTTTTTGTAAATAAATCATTTTTGTTTTTGCATTAAACTTTCAGGAGAAAATAATGCAACGTTGTTTTTATTTTAAGCCAATTGCAAGTATGTATATATTGCATAATTTCTTCGAAATACTTTCACATTCATACAACAATTAAATAGAAACGTTGATGTTAACATAATTAAGGGCTAACATAAATTCTGCAAATTTCATGGGTTTTTTTATAATGTTCCACAGATCAATAAAAAGGGTTGTGTAGCATGCAATTTGTTTGTTTTTTCATGCTGCCTTGACATCTTCAGTTAGACTCTACCCAGTGAAAGGATCATGTGTTGGTGCATGACGATTTTTTTTCAACTCACAATAATCAGTTTTTATGAAAATACTAGTCACAATTCTAATGATAAAAATATATATTGTTGTGCTTGATTTAACCCCACACATCTGACTTGAGCCATACTCAATTTCATGAGCTATAAGGACATTTAAAACAGTCCTTAAGGTAATAAAATTCAAAAACATTTACGTACCTCTCTGTCAGATGGCTGTTCCTTACTGTGGCAAAAAAATTGATGTTCCGGCCGGAGAGTTAATACTATTAAAATTTAAAATTTCATACCTATATTTTCATATATACATTATACTGATTTTGTTCAATTTTCGAACTCACAATAAAAAAATGAAAACTTTTTAAATGTATTCGTTTTTTCATAATTTCTCTAAGCCAGTTTTTCTGGGCAGATAACAAGAAATGCACTATTTTTTTTACTGATAAAATATCGTATTACATCAGAATTTTAAATGACTGAACGTCAACTTCCTTCAAAGAAAAGCTTAATTAAGGTTTTTTTTTTTTCTCAAATTCCTATTTTTAAATTGAATTTCCGGATGCATAGTAATCACGAGTATCCGTTCAGAGTTACAGTTAAAGCTTACGCATATAAGCAAATATAAGGATCAATTTTAAATTACGGTATATAAGCGGCCCTGTGAAAATCTACATTTAAAATAGCGAAAAAAGTATTTATGTATTGCGTATATGCAGTAGAAATTTATTTAACATCAATACATATAATTATTCGAATGCTTAAAACATAAGATTCAAATTTTTATATATTACATCGCTAGCGTACTTTCCACATAAACCGTGCATTTTGTACAACTCGGTTGAAAACTATGCACTCTATGTGCAAAAAGTATGTCGAAAAATTAGATGAATTTACAGTAAAAGTTTTACATAGGAGCAAACCTGAGGTACTACAACATGGATATTCAAATATTATAAGCTTATCTAAAACAGTTTTAAAATATTCATTTTAAAATTCAACTTGAAATTTGTTTCGTTGTATTATATTTAATGTTAAATAAATGATCACACACACACAATATATTAAAGTAATAGTTTGACACCTTCATAGTTTATTGCAAATGTATAAAAATGGCATTGTTGTGAATGTTAAGAAATTTATAATTTTAAATTCAAACTTCTTTACAGGAATGTAAACTATTAATAGGTTGATGTAACATATAACGAACATCTAAAATACAACGAAAATAATGCAATCTGCAATATCCTGATCTTGATAAACAGAAGCCGGAATTTTCCCTTGAAGGGGCAAGGGAGACATACACCTAAGATCTTGCTACTTGGGCAGGTGCCACTCTCTCATTTACAGTTTTCAGGAAAAAATTTAAAACACAAATACAAAAATACGTCGTGTAATTCTTCATACATTTTAAAAACAACGAATTGTGGAAATGACTTCGAAATCATTGGCAATATCTAAGACAATCAACACAATACTTCTTAAGATAGTTTTAAACTTCTAAATTTTTTTTTGCCGAAGTAGTCCGTTTGTACTCGAAAAAAACATGAATTAGAACGGCTATTTTTTGTGTGACCTTCTAAATGTTATTATTAACTCATTCCCGTCCATCCAAACACATTTTTACATGATTTAAAAAAAAATAAATTTTTTTTGACCCATCCATTGTATTAGAATCCAACCGAACAGAATTGTACCATGTACAGAATTGTATTAGATTCCAACCGTAAATTTTACTTTTTATCGAACAGGATTGCTTCCTTGGAGTAAATGTTTCTTTGTAGCTGTCTATAAATAAAACAATTTTTTTCTTACAATTATGTTTATTTCAGTAAGAACTTTGCTTTATTTGATTCATGCAAGTTTTAAATAAATTAATTTTTTTTTCAAACACATTTGTTTAAAAATATGCATATCTGTGCATTGTTTTACACTTTTCAATTATCTGATTTTTTCTCCGTAATCAGATTTCAGGAATTTAGGAACAGTCTTGCAGTTATCCATGTATGTTTTAGATATTTAATAAGGAAAAGTCATTTATGTAATTGAACTGTTAGTCTTATAAACATTAAAAACTGTTTTTAGCTACAGTTTGTAAAATGAACAGGAATTAGTGGAGAGATAATATTTTTGCAAATAATGGATATTTTTGACAGCTTTATGTCTTAGTTTCTTAACAGTTTGAGTAGCAACTCATAAACTATTTTGCCAAGGGGCTAATATTGAATAAAATAAGCTCACAGGCTATTCAAAACTGAGATTGCTTACTTTGATACAACAATCATATGATCCGCTTCGGTCATAATATTTAAATTTAAAAAAAAATACTTTTCTCTTAAGAAAACATTTTTTTAAAACCATACATTAAACCTTATGCTTTGTTTTTTACCCCATGTATCATTTTTCTACAAGTTTAGTCAAAAAATTAAGTATAACATTTGAGCTCTGAAAAAGATTTTTTTTCTTTTCTTAAATATAGAACGAAATATGATACTAAAATAATACCGTAGTGTTTCTCAAACTTTCAAAATTTGCAACCCAATATTCAATCATAATTTTCATTGCACCCCTCCCCTTCCATACAATAACAATGTATCGAACTCAATAATACTATATTTTGGTGCTATAGCTACAATACGACTTAAACCTCTTAAATGCCGCCGGCGTATAAAAACGTCTCACTGAGTCAAAGCGTTATTTTTCCCTGTCGTATCATAGGCCTTTTTGAAGTACTATCTTTTCTGTGTACTGCCATTTGTAGAATTATTCCGAATTCTTTGGAATGCAATAAAAAGACCTTGGCAGTCTTTGCGAAGGAATAGATTATTTCAGAGGATTTAGTTATTTATTCCTTTTTCTCCCTCCCCCAATACATCACATACGCACACCTACATGGTAAACGGTGGCATTGGGGAGCGAATCGCATAACTTTTAATCGGCAGTTAATTATAAACCGTTCAAATTATCAAGATAAGTGTTCTTTTTTGTATATAATTTTATATATGACAAGACCTTGGGGTCACTGGTAATTATTAAACTTGTTCTTAACTGACTATTGTTACATTCATTATAAAATACACTGTGCAGTACTGATACATTTATATGTGTATTATATCAGTGAATTTATCAGTGAATGTACTTGTTTGTTTACTTTCAGTAAATTAGTAGTTGTTTTTTTTTAAATCTTTTGCTTTCTACTTTTCAATATGCTCGCATTCCCCTCGTAGAGTTATCAAGCCCCCAAGGGGCGGGGACACGTTTGCAGTTAGAGAAACTCTGCAATACGTTTATACTGAAGAATAAAACAACAAATTTTAGGTTTCTAACTCAGGGATTAAGGGAACATTTTTTAAATGTTAAAATTGTTTATAAAATTTATTATGAATATATGTTTGTTAATTTCACTGTGCTTTTTTGAAAGACAATATTAAATGGTAAAAAGTATTTCTTACACTCCACCATTGGAACATGCTCCTCCTTCTTCTGTCTGGCTTTCGTCACTCGTCGTGTATGGGTGTCACAATCCCGAGGTACCCTAGTGATCTTTTCCTTCTCCCAAAGGGTTTACTATCTTTGGTAAACACGGGTGTCACGACCCCGGGGTACCCCAGTGATCCTTCTCTATTTTCGACCCTCCATCTTGTCATCCAATTTCTTCTTTTCTTCTTTTCCCGTCCAGACCACAGACCTATGAATGTTTGGCGCTGTATAGCCAAAACTGGCTCTTGCGCCATAAAACACCAAACTCAACTCAACTCAACTCACTCGCCGTGGGATTCAACATCCTGGGAGGGCCATTTCTTCATATTTCGGGTGGCCGGGCCATTGAATCTGATAGATGAAGCGCGTCTAACAGTGTCAGTTTTAATGACTTTGTAATACTTCGTTAATATGGATTTTTTTCCTAATAAGTGTAGTTTTCAGTTTTATTCGAAAATACTTCGACAGAAGTATTTTGTAATTTCGGTTCGATAGTTTTTTATTTTTTTAATTTTTATTTTAAGGAAGTTGAGATACTAGGATGCCGTGCGCTTAGCCAGTGACTGTTTTTTATTCAACCCTCAATGCAGCTAGACTAAACTCCCAAAATATCTGTTTGGGAATCAACATAACTCACAAACTCACACACAAATCTAGGAAAACTAGGTCACAATCTTTTGAAAGAGCACCTGCAAAGACGACTTCAGAATAAAATTCACATGGCTCGTTCATTTTGTGTGACTCAGGATAGAAAAAATATCTGATATACAATGAACACCACATTCTAGAAAGAACAAAAGAAACATCACTAGGAACTTCGAAAAGAAGGCACAGTTCTCTCTTGTCAGGACATCAAGAAAAAATTTATTAAAATTTTTTAATGCAGTATACGAAAACTCCATGTCCCTTGAATACTGTAAGATGATTTGTAATGACTGCAACAAGGCATCTTAAAAGATAAATGGTGGTGATACAGTGATAACTAACCATTATCTTTTTGATGTTTTTTATTATAAATATCTTAATTTCTGATCCTATTTTAAGTAGTACTTTATGTCGAATATATTTTAATGTCAATTCTTACCAATAAAATGATTAAATCATCTTCAAACTTAAGTATGAGGTGGTGCATCTGAGACATCCTTCACACCTATGGATGTATCTTTTTGAAACGCTCCAAGCCGAGAGTTTATGACAAGACTTTGATAAACCCTAAGAGAACTGAACTATTATTTTTATATTCAAATGAACTTGTTTCCAAAGAGCTATCCATCAAAAAGCTCAAATAAGCCTCTTATTTGATGGGAATTTAATACATTGATTGCCTTTTATAAAAAAATTAAATATTATCTAAATCATATTTTCTACATAAAGAAGAATAAAAAAAAAGTGTGAGAGAAAGCGAGATTTACAAGAAAAATGAAGTATACAAAAACATTATATGCATGACAATTTGTATAATCTAAATATTTTGGTCTATTTATCAATTACATAACTAAAATATGACAACTAAGCAACAAAATACAGAATTAAATTTATCAGTCATACAGATTGAATAAAATCCTTGAAATTGTTCTTAAGAAAAATTGCAGTTTTCCTAAAATGTTCTAAGGGATCAAGTATTTTATCTTCTACTACTTGGTAAAAAAATTTGCAAATGAAACAAACAGATAATATTATCAATTCACTTTCAAAGGGGTGACTAAAGAAATGGATTACATATTTTGTTATATGTAAGTTGTCTTTAAGAAGTTAGATTAAAAAAATTAATGATGTAGAAAAGATTCGAAATGTGTGATAAAAATCATGAAATTAAATTAGAAAACTGAAACATTCATATCATTGATAAGAACAATCTTGACCTAAATAAGACACAAATAGTTATAACACTTTTTTTAAATCATGCAGAACATAGGAGTATAAAAGATCTCTCATTCTATTAAGCTATATTATAATTAGAAAAATAAGCAGCTGTAAAGTATTAAATTACAAAAATGATGAAGATTGTGGTAAGTAATCTACGAAAATGTTATGATATGGGCTCTTTAATTTACTTCAAAGTGTGTAATTTGTTTATCTTATTTACATTTAGTCATAGTGATATTAAAATTTATGCAGTAATTAAAAACATACTATCGATAACTTAATGTTTTTCGTGAAATTACTCTATAATTGAAAATCATAATCAATAAAATAAAACATAATAAATACGTAATAAATAAAACATAGTTTTTTTAATTTTATAGTAATCAAATTAATCTCTGCATTCCCAATGGATATAAAAAATCTTTAATAATCAATATGAAGCTTTTGCAGTTTTATATTTTGAATGTGCGTTTTACACATTATGATTTCAATTTAACCTCTTAAAATATACAATCAAAAAATGCAAAATTAGTTTTCTACGTCTTCTTTCTTTCCCAGCTAAAAAAACAAAAGCAAAATTTAATTTTCTATTCTTCATATCATCTTTACGCTAAGTGTTTTTTGTTTTTGTTTGCTAGCAAGATCTTAAAATATTAGATATATTTAAGGATATTTTTTTTTTACTTTCAAACGATTTATTTTTCAAATTTAAATATACATGATTAAATGAAGCTGTGAAAGTTACTTTTAAGTTAAAAAATGAAGCCTATACATTTCAAATGGTTTCCGATAGAGTATTCTTATTTAAAAGGAATTCATACAAATGAAGTAAATATGTAATAAAGTTTGGAAAGCTATATATTTCATAATTAATTAAAATATTTATCTTACGAGAGCCTTATTAATAGTTAGCTATTAGACAATTCGATAAATATAAATTAAAAAAAATTACAGATCCTCTTCTTGGCTCTCGTGGCCGTAGTTTACTGCTCCTTCGATATCAATCCTTATTACATCTACGATGATTCTGGTCTCGGATACGGTGGCTATGGTCTTGGATTGAGAGATTACGGATATCCTGCTTATGGACATCGTGATATTATTTATGATGGCTATGGATACAGTAGACTTGGATACGGAAGATACGGATTTGGTGGTCTTGGATTCGGAAGATACTTTTAAATGGTAAATATGTTAAATCATTATATTTATTTTATGGATTTTATTATAATAAAAATATTAATTGTGCACTTTATTATTATTGCCTTAATATATCGAATAAGGAGTCATGAATTTACCTTTCGAAAATGTTATAAAATATTTGACCGTGAATCAAGTTCTCTTGAGAAATGGATATCATTTACACTTTACTGAATTAAATCATTCAAATATTTGTTATTTAACCTTTAAAACAGGCTGTTTTAAGCATATTTTTAAAAATATTGAGTTTTATTGTGAGCAATATCTTAAAAATATGTGTAAAAATTAATTTTAAGAGTAAGTATTTTGTATTTTTGAAATTATCATGATTTTTTAATCTCATAACTTTTATTAAAATTCACGAATGGTTTACAGAATTATTTTATGATTTAAACTGATTTTATATATATTAAATAAACTAATATATACTTTTCTTTTCTTCATTTAGAGTATTTGGGAGTCTTACGTGGTCCAAGAAGAAAACATGCCTTAGAGAAACAAAACATAGATTAGGAGAACAAACAAAAAGCATTTATATTCTTGTTAATAATGATTCTTCATTTGAAAACTAAAATTTACAAGTTTTGAAAATTGTTTATTAAATAAAGATTCAAAAGAAATTATTATATTGCTGTGGTTCAAATTTTATTGTAAGTTAATTTGACTGAATCTTATTTTACATTTAAATAAATTGTTTTTTTTCTTTGGCTTAGAACATATTAAAATATTCAATAGACATAAAACAAATTATGACTGTTATTTCTCTAGCATAATTTTAAATTTCTCTACCTTAATGCATTTGTCTTTAAATATATAAATGTGTGATTTAAATCTCTATATAATTTGATTAAATTTAAAAATCATAAATCTTTTAAGTGTAATTTTAACGATGCAAAGATAATTATTTTTAATTTAAGTTTTAAAATTTGAGCACAATTTTTGTGTGTGTTTAATACTGAATACATATTCTGATTTTAAAAAAAATATGTACTAAAAATGCTAAAAAAAATTTGTAACATATTTATAAGGCCAACAATGAAAAAAAACAGAGCATTTTATATTATAAAATCATTCTTGAATTGCATTAAAATTTCAGAAAAAACAATACAATTATTTTATTTTACTTTAGGGCTAATTATAAATGTGTTACATAATTTCTGGGATCTGATTTCATTCATAAAACGATCTAATCCAAACTTTTTTTCTGTTACAATAATGAATGGTAACATTAATTTCGCAAAACTCCATTAAACTATTAAAAAAGGTTTTGTAGCTTTTAATTTGTTCTATTCATATATCCACATTTTATGCGGTTTCTAAACAAAATTTCATAAGTAAATTTTCCTATATCCTTTCTACAAATTTTATTTGATTTTCCAGATCATATTTAAAACGTATAATTTTTGTTTCTTTTTAACGAGAAGTAAAGAGAAATTAAAAGTGTAAGACAGTACAAATTTATTTTAACATGTACATAGAAAATAAATTGTTGTGAAATTTATTAGAGAACTGCCATTCAACATATTGTCAAAATATAGTTTTTGTAAGGTATTTTCTGTATTTCTCTTACTATTCATAAAAAGTAATATTAAATTCTGATTTAAATCCAGATTAAAATAATAAAAAGAACGATTCAAATTTCTCTTGAAAAAATTGTTTTAATGTAAAAGGTATTTTAGAAGTTTTTATTGGTGCTCTCGTACATATATTTAATTCAGAATAAACAAATTTATAACTTCTAAGTACCCAAATATTGTACAGATTTTACTAAACTCCAAAATAATTTGACTGTTTTAAATAGAGTTATGCCACTTGCATTTGTTCCAAAGATATTTTAAAACAGTTTCTCTCGATCCTCCGTTACAAATTTGATTCAAAATTATCAATTTTATTGCTTTCAACTTTTCAACGACTCTATAGAGACTAATATTTTTTTACTAGTTGAACGGATAAGATATTAATATTTTTGTTTCTTTATATATAAATTTTACTTTTTTTCCTTTTGTTTACTATTCGGCAGTTTAAAACAGGGTTATTTTTGCATGGAAAGAAATAAGTGTTTACATTGGCAAGGTAAGAAGCTATTAAAAACCTTTAGGTATCCGACTACTTTTGGAACCATGATTTTAAAAAAGTGGATAAATGGATAACTTTCATGATATTTAGTGTCATTTAGATCAGAATACATGTATAAAATTGTTTTAAGGACATTTTGACATAAAAATTTGTTTAAATACAATATTTCGGCAAAAAATTATCTTAGAATAACCTTTTCTCAAAATGTTCCCCTTTTATAAAAAAAAAAAAAAAAAAATGCATCTATAATAATAATATTTTTTGCTTAAATAAAATAGACTTCTCCAGAGGATGTCAACTAGGAATTTCGAAAAATTCACATTATTTTCAGAGTTACAACCCATTGAAATAATTATCGGCATTTTTTTCATAAAATTTCTCCCCTCTGTTGTCGTAAAACATGGATAAACCCACTTCTAAATTATATATTTCAAAAATTCTAGTTGAGCCTCTGTAGAGAGGTGTGAGCTATATATACAAGCAAAATATTATTATAATAGATGCATTTTTCACAAAAGGAGAATATTTTGAAAATGGGCCATTCTAAGTTCATTTTTTGTCAAAATATTGTACTTAAATAATTTTTTATTGTAATACTATTCTTAAAATAATTTTATATACATTTTCTAATCTAAGTGACACTAAATATCATAAATTTTATCTTTATTCGTTTTTCCGAAATCACGGTTCCGAACGTAGTCGGATACCTTAAATAATATTATTGCATTTTGTTATATTTATATGCTTCTTGGATGCGCTTTTAATAACATTGGGCTACACAATTTCAAAAAGCTTCTACTTCGAAGATGAAATAGTGTCCATAACGAACAAAATATGCTGAAAAAAAAGCTAAATTAGTTACGGGTTTTTTTCCCCTTTCCCCCTAATGTGGACGCATTGCTCATCTCAGAAAGGAGAATATACAAGATGTATGAATGTTGTAATACGTGTTAGGAAAGTATCTTAATTTTCTTTGAACTTACGTTTTCTTTTTCCTGTCGCTTGTAATGAATGTAAGGAGTCTTTCTGAGGAGCCTCTATTGGTACTCAACCAACGTTACTGTGGAATAATTCTCCTGGGATCGTTTTCATATTGACAATATCCTGATGAAAACGTTCTCTGTATCAATCGTCGTTAATTCAACGCATTTTATATAACCCCTCTCAACAATATATCACGGATCCTCTGCAAGAATTCGGCATTTAGAGCTGGTCAAAACATTAATAAGTGTCCCAAGTTACTTTCAAGTACTGAACTTTTCGGAAAAGCATATAACTATTTTTCTGTTCGAGTTTAACAGTTTTAAAATAGAATATCTTATAAATGTTTTTTCTTTTTATTATGAAATATTCTTTTAAAGTAATGTTGGAATTATGGTCCTTGACAAAAATTTGTGTATTACCTGAAAGCGTTTCTCAGATAAAGTATCTTAGGTTTCAGCTTTTGCAATTAGATCAACTATTTCAACTTTACAATTATTTATCTAAACAAAATATATCAAAAACGCAAAAAAATTGCTAAGAAGTGGCAAAGAATTGGTTAATTTAAATCATTAAGTAATATACATGTAAAAGTAAGTTCTAAGTACAACATAAAACATACATTTACGTAGTACATTGCACACTCTGCATACTAGGAATAGCACTTGTCACTTCTATATTACTACTAATTATTAACTATGTGTTTCAAAGTTGGTGGTGATTTAATTATGTTTGCTGTTTCGATTAAGTAAACACATGTCAGGGGTTATTGCTTTGTTTTCTATGATTTATCTGAAAATATAAATATGGAATAAATCAAAGAGTTTCTTTAATCTGTATGAAAGCTCCTCCGTACACATTTCTATTACAATCTTCATTTTACTAAATGTATTCCATGTCTTTCACATCAGCGTCAGATCATTAACTGATTGAAGGGCAATAATTGCGTGAAACTATTCTATTCCCGGTTTTCAAAAAGCTTTTAAAATCTAGCAAAGCTGAAAAAACGAAAATAAAAATGCTTGGTGAAAATTATTTTTTAAGCAATTAAATGTCTACTAATAACGAATTAAAATGTGTTTAGAAATAAAAAATAATTCTATATTTGCATGTACCTTAAAAATTATTATACAGGAAAGGTTAAGAAAACACGTAACCCTTTAAATGGTTTGTCCGTACACCACACGGGCTGCCGAAAGCCGACAACAACCAGTTTGCCAGTACAATTACAAGCACTGATCTATTATTGATTTGTACATATTTTTCATTCTTATAGAAAGTTTGTTAGTGCTGGTGTTTTTAAGAAATGCAGTTTGCCACGTGGTACTGAAATACTTCTCATCACGGACTATCTTTATGGTGTAGACTAGAATTTTACCTTGAAGGCAGAAATTTAAATTCTGAAAAATATTTGAAAAAAACTGAAATTGACATGGCCATGTGTAGTTTATTATTTGAGAAGGAATGTAAATAGAAAGATAATTCAAAAACGCTTATATCATCTCTCTGTCCCCATTGCAATGTAAGATTTAGTATTACACCATGCTTTAAATTGTGGGCAAATCTCTCTATATATAAATGGATGCTTCCATGTATGACCACGCTTCACTCTAACACCGTTCAACCAATCACTATGAAAATTGGCATATATATGTATTTTTGGGGGGAGAAGGTTTTTGTGCTATCCTCTTTGTTGTAGCTTTCCACCAAGTGGCGCAACAGCATATCAATTTCTGCACCGTTCAACCAATCGCCAAGTTGCCAACATGGTCGCCAAAAATGGTGCCAACATTTCGTAATGTTTCAATTGAATCGTCATTATAATGTAGGGAACGGTGTTGCTTGCTAATATTACCATTTTAACATAAATAGACACAACAAAAAGTAATATTAACGTGTTACACTTCTAGATATGAATTATTTACCCTATTTTAAAGGTTCATTACAGAAAATTTGTAACAATGTGTTACTTTTGCTGAGCAGAGATCAGCTTAGGAAGGCGTTTTCAAAAATCGACCCACAAGAGAGTTACAGGGAGTTATTAATAAAAATAAATCATTTTTTATCAGTTATTGGATCTACAGATTTTAATTTAACAAATATGTTTTTTTTTGTTCAAATGATATATGCAAAAAGCTTTTTTTTTATTTGAAATTTACTTAAAATTAATTGATTAAAATCTCATTTATCCTTCAATCTATATTGTTTAATTTTTCAATTCACCCGTGCGAAGAACGGGTATACCAATTAGTATGCGTATATACTCATACAAAATCCGCAATCATTTGAAAAAGAGGTATAAATGTAAAGTTTTTTTTGTGAGTATGAGAGAAACACCTTAAAGTATTTGAAACATTCTTCATAACAAGCCAAGTGTATTTGTTAAAAGCAAACTTGAGGGGCTTTTGTTTCCCAAAACTATAAAATAAAAAATAAATTCAAAACTTTAAAATTGAAAATTAAAATAAAATTCTTCTATTTTCGTAGTCTGTTAAATACACTGCTGGTCATTAATAGTACTACACCCTGAAGAAATAAAGATAACAAAATGGTATTTTTTGGACAAACATGTTATACTAGAAATAGCAAGTGCAGCTTCAACACGATTCCAAAGCTCATGAACCGTAGAGAATGAAAAATGGTGATGAGCCAGTCGCTTGGCAACCATGGATCAGACATTTACTATTGGAGAAAGATCTGGGGAACGTGCAGGCCAGGACAACAATCGAACATTTTCTGTATCAAATAAGGTCTGTTCAATACCGGCAACATGCGATAGTGCATTATCCTGCTGAAATGTAGGCCTTCTCATGGCTCGAATAAAGGGTAAGAGCCCCGGGTCGTAAAACATCAGAAATGTAACGATCACTGTTTAAATTCCCATCAATGCGAACAAGAGGTGAACGAGACGTGTATCCAATAACCCTCCATACCATCACACCATGTAATGGGACAGTATGAAGATGATGAATGCACGCTGCCAATGTGCGTCCACCACGATGCGCCAAACACAAATCCGACCGTTTTGATTCTGTAAACAGGACTTGAATTCATCTGAGAAATTGACATCTTGCTATTCTTTCTCCTAGATTCAACGACACCATAGAAGATGCTCTTGTCTGTGATGCAGTATCAAGGATAAACGCAGCCATGGTCTCCGAGCTGATTATACATCTGCTGTAAACTTCCTCGAAGTGTTCGTGCAGAAATTTTTGTCTTGAAAACAACCCCAATTCTTGACTCAGAGCTCATGGCGTGGCTGCACTATCCCATAAGGTCATACGGGTAACATGCC
>BMAV01019727.1:0-31016 GCA_019973955.1 Trichonephila inaurata madagascariensis | reverse complement strand
ATTTTGAGTTTCAGTACTTTTATTCGTAAGTTTCCTCTACACATTTAAAGAATAATAATGTCTATATTATTTAATTAAATTTAAAAGTTATAAATCTTTTAAATGCCGTTTTAAAGATTTAATTTCTCGGAAAAATATTTTTTATAAGTTTAAGTTTTTAAATTTCACGACTATTTTTGTATTTTACACAGAATAATAATTCTTTTTTAAAAAGATAAATTTCATTAATTTTTACATATAAGTAAGTCAAATCATAAAAAAGGGGAAAACACAATTCAGTTTGATTTTCTTAATGAAATACTACTTAATGAAAACTACAAATGAATTAAATAATTTCTAGGAACTACTTTCGTTCACACAACAATCAAGTCAAAACCTTATTCTAAAGCATAATTGAACATTATCATAATTTTTCCAAATACCTTGGGTATTTAAAAAGGGTATAGAGAATTATAGTAAGTTATGTAGCATAAAATTATTTCCATTGATTTATACTCGTATTGTATATCTTAATAGTATTAATATTCAAAATTTCATAATTATATTTCCGTACACACATCACAATAGTTCTATACACATTTCCACATTTAAAATCTTGCATGATTTATGTTTTCTTTTTACGTGATTTGAAGGAATATAAAAATAATAACTATGTCAATATTTTAACAAGTGCATTAAAAATATGTTATAAATTAGATTTGAGAGCTGTAATCCACCATATTGTGTAAAAAATATGGCACTTTGTGAGTACCTTCTGGAATTCTGTATACATTCACAAAAATGAAGAATTAACTCCTAATTCTAAGCCGGATGAAGTTAATCGAAAACAAAATCAAATTTTGTGTATATATAAATTTTTGCATATCAAAGTTATCTTAGAACCGTTCCTTCTCTATCCTCAAATTTAATTCAAAATTATAAATTTTATAACATGTAACTATTAAAAGATTGTGTACATTTTAATAATTTCTAAAATAATAAAATAGTTTTTAAATAGAATTATGGCATTTATAGAGAAATGCAACTTCTGATAAAACACGTTTCCTGTGCTTGTAGCTACATATGTTTTTTTTTTACCAATACAGTTTTTACTTGTGTTTGAATGGATAAAAAATAGTTAATTATTTTGATTTCATTTTTTTTTATTAATTTGTCCATTTTCTTTCTGTTTACTGTTTGTCAGTTTAATACAGGCTTATTTTTTACTGGGAGGGAAATAAAAGTTTACATTAGCGAGATATGAAGCTGTTGAAAATATTAAAAAATATTAATAGATTTCTGTAATAGTAATATACTTCTTGGATGTGCTTATAAAAATTAATTCGGTGAAAGGTATCTAAAACATCTTTAAATTGACAGTCTTTTTATTGATATTTTCTAAGTCAGCATTTCTCCAGCATCCCCTTAGGAGGGCTTGATAACCCTACGTGAGGTTTGCAAGCATATCGAAAAGTCAAAAATAAAAGATTAAAAAATATTATTAATTTACTAAAAGGAAGCAAAACAAAATACGTTCTGACATATAAACAAGAAAATATGCATTTACACTGATATAATACTCTTATAAATATATCGGTTTGGCACAATGTATTTGATAATTAATTTAACAATACAAAACTAAAAAAAAGTTTAATAACTACTAGTGCTTCCATGGACTTGTCATATATAAAATTATATACAGAATTTAATACTTATCTTGATAATTTGTACGGTTTATAATTAAAGTCACACATTGTATTTTTAGCGTCGAAGTGCATTATTATTGAATGCAATAAATTGTTAATGTATGGAGGAGAATGCTATGAAAATTATGATTGAAAATTGGGTCACAAACAGTGAAAGTTTAAAGGGCACTGCTTTAAGTATGAGTTGGTAACTCCAAGAATTTGGTTCCTGGTTTCTTCTCCAATCCAACTCGATTTTAGGAGTCTCAGCCATAATAAATTAAGCAGAAATATAGCTAAAAATTCACTTTTTAATTAAATTTTAATCAATGGAAGATGGGAAAGATCAACATTCACAAACCAATTTCAAACAAGCAAACGCACTCTTATTTTACAGAATCAGTAAGGTCGCCGACCAATAAAAACTCGTTATAATATTTAGTTGGAGCCTGGATAAACCTTAAATGTCCCTCAAAATGAAAAATTAGAATTAATAGGAATGAATTCCATAATTCTTAATGTATATTAGCAATTCTCTTTGCAATCCTCTTTCCTTAACTCAAATTCAATTAGCTTTGTATAACCTCTTTCATTAACACATCACGTTTCCTCTTTAAAAAGTTGGAAGTAGAAACTAGTCAAGACGTAAAGGAAAACCCTAAGTTAGTTTCAAGAAAGAAAAAACCTCACAAACTGAAACATTACACTTTTTCTTTTAGTTTATTAATTTTTAGGGGAATCTTTTTTTAAATATATTGGTTATTATTATGAAAAAGCTTATTTAAATTCTTTTTTTGGAATTATGGTTCAAGACAGAAAATTTCTATTATTCGAATGATTATGAGGTAAGCATATTTTTTGTTTTGGTACATAATTTTACAATTATTTATGAACCAAATAAGTCAAAAATGTGGTGAAGAATTTGATGATTGGTGATAATTCCTAATTCATTTCATAAAGTTAAAAATGATAAATACAATAAATATTAAAAATTTCATATTTAAGAATTAAATGTTTATCAATTACTACATTGTCTAAACAGTTCTCTCTAATTCCATATTAACACTAAATATTAATTATTTTTCCAAATATTCAAAGGGCTTTAATTACTTTAATATTTTAGCTTAAGCAAATACGTATCAGTTGTTATTATTTCATCTACTCTGATTTATTTTTAAATAAATACAGAATGATTCGAAGGGTTTTTTCAACCAATAGAAACATTTCCTGTGCATTTTTAATGTAATCGTCACCTTGCCCAAGGCATTCAATGTATCTGTAGTGCTGAATTATTTATTGATGGAGGGACAATGTATGTTTGGGTGTTATATTTTAATATTATTTATTTCATTTTATCTTTTTAGGAAATTTAAGACATTGAAAAAACGAATAAGAAGAGAAAACAATAGGATTCACGAAATGGATCAAAATGAAATGTAAATCTTCAATGTAACTTAAAAAATAAAGAGAATTAAAATATACATTTCATTTTTGTTTATAAATCATGGTTTTTAAAAATTATTTAATGAGTTTAAGCTGTTCTAGATATGATTTCTCAGAAGACATTGCAATGTTCAAGCATTTAATGAGAACTTTATCTTTCTAAAATAAACTCTATTCTTTACTTATTTTTTTCTGGTATTTTTTATTTATTTTGTTTCTTATTTTATTCCATTTTTCCTTTTTAAACTAAATATAAATTTGCCTTTGTTATTATTCCTAACATTAATTTTTTTATTCATATTGATAAGTAATTATTTATGTGTGCTTACGCCATATATGTACTTTGTATGTACTGAGCGTGTGCGTGTGTTTGAATAACTATTAAGATAAAGTTTGGTTTGTTTTTTAAAGATACAGAAGATTCCTAGAGATACACGAAATATATTACAAAAAAAGGTATAAATTTTAGAAATTTTGTTCTTGAATTTGAAAAAAGGTAGTCAGACTGTGTTTTGATTTATTTCTTAATGATGTTTGTTTGATATTACAAAAAGAACTAATTACACCACATTTTTTTAATTTTTAGATAAAATCAGCCATTTTTCTTGGTTGGATGTAGATTAAATAATGGACTCTGAAGGAAAAAAATTATTTTAAACCTGCTAAACAAAAAGGATTTAATGGTGATATACTGAGAATAATATATACTTATACAAAAAAATTCTTAAAGCAAAATTTCAAAAAAAAAACAGAAACTTAAGAGTTATAATGCCTTAAAATTTTTGAAAACAATTTTTATTTGAAAATAAAAAAAAATATTCCTGTATAAAAAATACTACAGTAAACCATTATTTCACGTATAAAAATAGAACATAAAAAGTGGAGGGAAATTTAAGTAACAAATGTTATGAAACACACACATACACAATACCATGTATATACCCATAACTCCTCATACCCCTTGCCATAATATACATACCTATTATGCATAAACATTCCCATATCATCCATATTTTTCTAATACACAACTGTACAGACATCCCAAACTAAGACCAAGAGCAGGTTCTGCCCCATACATTATCATAGACACCAATGAAATAAATATTCGTAACTTATGTATTTTGAAGAGTGTGTGTGTTGTGTGTGTGTGTGAATAGCCCAATATTAGCCTCTAGATTGGGATAAATGATGCTCAGCGGTAATTTTGTATTCCAACTTAAAATCTTACCCTTTTAACATTTGGGGTATTGCTTGCAGTGATGTAAATATTGTGTTAAACCACACAACTTTGACTGTTTTCAATGAGAAAGTCTCGTAAACTTTTAAATGATTCGGTGAGAGGAAGGGAAATTGGAAAGTTTGAAGCTGGACAGTCTCAAGGAGAAGAACATTTATTTATTTAGTTACTCTCGAATAGAGCTCACCCACTGAGCTTAAAACTACCATTGAGTCGAGCTAGCGACACTGAAAGTAGTAACCAGGTTATAAAATCAATTCCAAAAAGGGAGTGCAATTACTAGGAATCCAGGCCAATGCCACTCGAGAACAGTGATACCTACACAGGATCATTACTTGGCACTCAGTTCTCTATGACATAGGTAGACAGCATCTACAGAGCTTTCTTAAGTCTTGCCAATGAGTCTGGAAAAAAATCTCCAAGAAAATAATATACAGGCGTTTAGCACAGTTTCTTCACACCTGGAGTTGTGTGTCGAGTCCCTCTTTGAGCACATCGTACAAGAAGGCCTGCTTGTCATGGAGTTGTATACTCCATTCTTGGACACATTATGAATGAGATCATTTGCTTTTCATTGCTGAGTTAAGCCCTCAACAATTGAATTAGGTAGGACTAATTTTGGTATATGATAGTAAATTGGGGTACACCATATATATTTAAGGTCTATTGGAGAGAGATTTCATTAATTTCCACCACAGTGAGTTGTGTGTTGTGTCTCTCTTTGAGCACATCGTACGCGAAAGCTTGCTTGCCATGGATCTGTATACTCCATTCTTGGGCACACCATAAATGAAGGCGTTTGCTTTTCTTTGATCAATCAAGTCCTCAACAATTGAATTATGTGGAACTTATTTGGTATATGATGGTACTTTGAGGTGAACGACAGATTCCATAATTTTCAACCACAATGAAGAGCCAAATGTGAAGGCACTTAATTGAAATGATAGCCACCTTTCCTAATTTCAACTCTGAGCTACGGTGGACTTTGAGGTAAGTTTTCATTTTGCTTACAGCTTCTTCACTATTCCACACGATGATTTGTAAATGATGATGAATTGATTTCCACTTTTAAATAATGTTTTATTGATTAAAAAGATCAAAACACAGAAAAAGTGAGAAAATATTTTTGTACATGACTGAATATTTTTAACCTACTTGAAAAGAAATATTGGAGTTATAGGAAAGAAAGATTGAAAGCAATACAAATCAAGATACCAACAAAATATTGATAAGCAACAAAGTCAACACATTGTATGGAGATGAAAATAAAGTACTTATATTTTAAAGTATGTGTGTCTGGTAAATTTAATTACTTGTTTTATCTATGTTACATTAATTTTTCTCTAAAAAGTAAAATAGCACAAAAATATTTTTTTAAAAATCATGCTTTAATAAAATATCTTCAATGACAAAGCTTTAAAAATAAGAGAAAATTGGAGAGCATGCATGATAAAATCCTATAATTCGCTAATATTCTGAAGATGTTATCTAGATTAAATTATGAAATATTACATAAATGCAAGAAATAACACTTTAAAAGATCTGATATGAGGTAAGAAGATCGTAACCATGATAAAGTTGTTAAGGATTTTATTTAACTTAGTTTACAACCACATGATTCAAATACAACTCAAATGGTGCGGAACAAAGTGGTATAAAAACACTCATTTTGGCGAATTTATTACGCATCGCCTAAAAACAAGTCAGTCGTTAAATCTATAATCATACAAAGATGATAATTTATTCAAAAGTTGACAATTGTTTTCAGATTATTTTTAGAATATTTGAATTTTTTTTATTTACTTTCTTTTCTTTCTATGATTCACACAATTATTTATATTAACATTCCACACATAAAGAACCCATATATTACAAAATTTCTCCAAACACATTTTACGTTTCTACTTTAGTCACACCAAGAAACACTTTAAAAATACATAATAGTTTTAAAAATCATGCAAGGGATTATAATTATTCGGTAAAAATGTAAAATAAATCACAAATAAAACAATTTTTAATATCTCAAGTATAAGATATATTGTGTTGTGTGCATTTCATAAAATGCAAAATATTCTTTCTTCATTAGAATATCATTTAAACCATAAAAAAAAATTTGTTTATAAGCAAACTTAGTCTTACAAGGGGAGAGCACGACTAAAGAAATTCATTTGGGGACGAGACTTTGTGTAATAGTGGTACCCCCTTAGGGTTTTCAAACCTCAATGTAATTCCGCCGAATGGCAAGTCAATTCGGAGAAAATAGCCTTCGAAATTCATACTTAGCTCTTATACACATTTAAGTTTTATTTAGCGTCAGCGATGAAGTGGTATAGTTAGTAAAGTACCTGTTTACCACGCGACAGACAAATGTTCGAGGTTTTATTTTAATGTTTAAATAAGTTTATTAAAAAGGCTTATTAAATATTAAATGATATTTTAGCTAATTATTTTGTATTTTAAGAAGCAAAATAATTACTGTAATTATATAAATATTTATATCATATTTTATGAATATAGTTATTAATAAAGGCTATTTATTACAAAAATATACTAAAATAAATATTAAATGATATTTTATATAAAAATTAGTTACAAACAGTTTTATAATGTGAAATATAACGTATTATAAATAAAATATTAAATATAATATTATAATAATATATAAAATATATTATTATAATTATTTAAAAAAAATATTTTATAATTAATATAACAAAAATAATATATAGCTTATATTATATATTATTAATTTAATTATTTTATAATTATATAAAATATGCAACAAGTCTTTTTTTAAATAAATTTATTTAATTGTAAAAATAATTGAATTAATTTAAAAAATAAATATCTGATCGCGTGGCTCGAACTTTGGCCTGCCGCTTGGTAAACAGGTACTCTACCAATTATGCCACATCTTCTCTGACACCAATTAAAACTTAATTGTATAACAGCTAAGTATGAATTTTGAAGGCTATTTTCTCCGACTTGACTGCCGTTTGTTGGAATTACATTGAGGGTTGAACACAATAAGGGATTCTTAATATTACACAAAGTCTCTTCCCCAGATTAATTTCCTTAATAGCGTCCTCCCCTTGTTAGAGCAGAAACTCATGGAGTAGTGTTTACAATTGCAAACATTTATATCATAAGTCAAGCCATTGATTTCCCAATTAAAAATGTGGTAGTATTACAGTTGTGTGCGTGTGTGTGTGAATAGTTAGATAAAATTGAATAAATAAAGTTTAATCTAGGTAAAGGTCTCTTTTTATTATATGAATGGTATTCAAAGTCAAAAGATCGTTATTGTGTCTTTGAATGCGGGAAGCTCAATATAGAGAATGATGTTTATTATTCGTGCTGAAATAGCCAGTTAGTATTATTATTTATGTACTTCACAAACTCATATAAAATGTGTTTCATGTATGTGCAACAAGTCCTACCATGGTCAGAAATAGCTAAAAAAAATGCAATGATTTTCTCCAATTTACCTAAATGGCCAAATGATCCCAAATCAGATGTTAAAAACATACTGATCATGTCTGATGATGATTATTTAATAGAAATTTTTGAAATCTGATACTCTAAAAAGGCAAGGTTATTTAAAGTATTCTAATTATAAAATATAGAAGAAAAAAGATAAATGCAATAATAAATAGTATTAGTAATATACACTGCTAAAATTTCCGTAAAGAAAACATGATACTTATGCTTGTTAAAACATGATAGCTTCAGGTAATTGCAATGAACTAAATTATAGTTCATTGGAACATTTTGAGTTAACGCTCGAGAATATTAAAAGATTGTTGTTCACATATAAATATAAATAAGTACTTTTTTCCCAACATGATAAATCAATTGTATGCTTCATAGATTTATTTTCTGTATAAGCTCTAATATCATTCAATATCTCAAACATACAGAGTTTATAAATATTTTCACATTCACACTATATATTTATTTGAATTCTTAAGAAAAGTATTTAATTTGGATTGTAATTTGGAACAGATATATCACACACACATTCATAACGTAATTATTGATAATTCCTAGATGTAATCCTCCAAATATACGAGGCATATCATCATTTATTGTCTTTTAAAACTCCTGAGGAATTCTTATGAAGATTCTTTCACATAAACAATTCTTTTCTTATGATTTTCTGAAAATATTTTACTAAGAGTAAATTACTGAAGATACTTAAAGATTACTAAGAGTAAATTACTTATGATACGTAAGGGTTACTAAGAGTAAATTAACTGTGATACTTAAAGAGTACTAAGAATATTTTACTAAGCGTAAATTCTTAAGAGAAACTAATTTTTAAGATTCATTTCATTTAGTTTTACCAAAATATGTTATCAGCATTAAAAACTGAGTTTTAAGTTTATCGACGATTTATAATAGGAGCATTTTGAGATATACATATATAAAATAATGTATTCAACTATTCCTTTTTCTGTTCTACTAAATAAAATATTTCTGCATTTTCTCAAGTACAGAAATTGCAACTTTTGTTCTGTTTCAGATCAGAACTAGTGGTTATTCAAAAGGTTTTTAACTATGTTGACTGTCTTGGTAAACCTGATACTAAAAACATATTTAGATATGGGCTGATAGCTGTTCTCCTATAAAACATTTAAGTAGGGAGAAGGAGGTTGGCGACAGGGTTGGAATCTTAAGTTTGATTGACAAATGATCTGCATACTTTGAATTCCTTATTTATTAGATTCCGGCCCATGTCGTAAATATTGGTATTGAAATAGCAGACTCACTGGTAAAAGCTGTCTCTTTGGACACTCCCTGGCCTGATATGCCTTCTACTTTCAGCGAGGTGTTCTCCGATAGTAAAAAAAAAGCAAAGAAATCTCTGAAAAATTCCTACTGAACATGTCTTGTGTCAATGACAGCACCCTGGAGTAGTACCCCTCTTTGAAAATCATAGAGACCAGCAGACTTTCATATCTTTATTTGCCAGAAAACGCTTGAAATCTCTCACCTTTGAACAAGGGTTAAAAGTTTTTAGAATCTGTACTAAGTATAATGCTTCTCGGACAACACCTTAACAAATTTTGCAATGCTTAAATTTTAACTTGAACGAGGCAATCTTAAAACCTCTTCCATTCTTGGATTTTATGGAAATATACGGACTGGTGGAGTTTATCTAGCTTTAGATAGCCCAACTAGGGATTAGGAATAATAAGAGAGTATATTTTAATTCATGTACTCTAGTTAAACTAGAGTGTATTATATAAATCTTAATGAATTCTTACAATATACCTTAATGAATTCAAGATATGTTTAATTAAAGATATCAAAAATCAATTAATATTTCGATAATATATTGTTAATTTTACATTAAAATTGTAATATATTTTTTATTCTATAACCCTTTATCCACAGACGGTACTTATAAGTGCCACTCACTTTAAAATTACATAGAATAACCTTTTTTACGAATACTGTGACAATACTTAGCAGGAATATTCTTTTAAATCCACTCTTCCAAGATATATGGCAGCATAGGTCCTATGATGATTATTTTAGCGGGAAAGGCGAATAGTTTTATAGCAGAAATTGCGTTTTCAGCGGATTGTGAAGA
Source organism: Trichonephila inaurata madagascariensis (assembly GCA_019973955.1). Taxonomy (NCBI): domain Eukaryota; kingdom Metazoa; phylum Arthropoda; class Arachnida; order Araneae; family Nephilidae; genus Trichonephila; species Trichonephila inaurata. The sequence goes on along the minus strand of BMAV01019727.1, from coordinate 21,073 downwards.
TCGTCATTTTTGTTCCGAAAAAGTAATTAATGTCAAAAGGTAAGTGTCTTTTTTTTGTATGTTAATAAAGATCTTAGAAAACGATTTGACTATTTATTTTAAGTGAACAGTGCATATAATTAATTTTACAGTTGAATATCATGAATTAATTAATTAGCTCTTACTAATTAAATTTCCCAAAGTTGAGTATTTTGTTTATGTATATCCCTTAAGTTTCAATATTGTGATTCAAAAATAAATTGCTTGAAAAAACTGTAGTAAATCATAATGAGGTAGATAAAGGGTTAAAATGGCTCAAAAATGATATGTGCTCTAAATTTTCACCCTACCATTAGATAAATCGATTTAAATGATTTTCTTTTTGTTTTAAATATTTTCAATAAATCAAATTTTAAGAGAAAACTATTATTATTTTTAAACATATAAAAAGATATTTTTTGTAAACAATGTGAGACAGAGGAACTAGATATTCAAAAAATAACCGATACTGCAATTGGTACTTTGAATTTCAGTAGTTTTAACAGATATTAATGAAAAAAATGAAAAAAAAAAAATTCAATTTCCTGCAACACACAAAGACAGCGATACGATACAAACGATTAACCTTGAGATCTTTAAATTAATTTCTAAAATATTAATTTAAAGATCTCGAAGTAAATCTTACAGAATCTTCGCTTCAAAAAAAAATCTTTAAGGAAAAGTTCTACTGAAGCAATCAGTCCAAGAAAAATATAAACAGATTATTACTCAAGCGGTAAAGATTTGTAACACATGAAAGAACACATTACTGAAAAAAAAGTAAATGAAACAATCACTTTCGTTTGCAAGAAGCTCTTCAACCGGAATTTGACATTGATAACGAAACTACCTCATTAGTATTGCAAAACAAAATGGTATAAAAGCGGCTTTTTTCATCCAAATGATCATATAGCTGGTATTAACAGTTGTAACTACTTGACTAACAAAATGATGAAGGCAGTGGTAAGATAAACCTTTTACTATGCTCGTTTCTTTTATCACTCTTTCACTCAGATAACTTGAATAATTTAAGATATTCTCACGTATTTGTATATCTTTATGTGGAATACTAGAAATTTTACTTATTTTATTTGTGATATAGCTTATTGAATGCTACGATAAACTTTCCAAACTAAAAGTATTTCCCATAATAAAATATGATACTCTGAAACCAAGCAATAATCAGATTTTCTGCTGTGAAATGTAATTTTATTATCATACTCAAAAAACTAAACAAAATGCTTAAAAAAAGTTATTTTCAAAAGTACACATTTGATAATAAGAAAAAACAAAGAAGTAAGCAAAATTTACTTGAAGAAGAAAAATTATGGTGAATTTGTATGTCTTCCAAAAGTCTGTATGCTCCAAGTCTACATATTCTCAAATATCCGTACAAAGTTACAACTTTTTCGAATATTAAGGAATTTATGAAAATAAATATTTCATACACATGTAGACTATATAAAATTTACATTATTAGTGCTAAGCGAATCATTGTAAAAGTAGTGCAATTCATTTTCTTCACATGTATTTGTATATATGTATATACATATATGGGGAAGGTTGGCTGGCCAAAAAACATGTTCAAACCCACTTTTATATAAACTATTTTACATTTTAGATGTGTCCTAAGTCAGCAATGTTTATTATACTGCAGCATCCATTTTATAATTTTTAATCTCGGTTGCTCATGTGTCCTTCATTGTGTGATTTTCCTACTGTCTATGTGTTTTTCGAATGTAATTGATGGATGTTTATCTCTTGTTTGTATAGAATTCGACTATATATATATGAACTTTTACTGAATGTACACATTTTTCAAAACTTAATCAACATTGATATAGAATTGATTCTATGACTGATGAATTTTATAGATTCTCTTGGCCCTTGTTGCCATTGCTGTTGCATCCGTCGATGTCATTCCTCACTACAGTCACCATGGGAACGGACACGGAATCAGCAGCAGGTACTTCAGAAAGGCCCAGGGTCATGGATATGGATTAGGTTATGATGGATATGGACTCGGTTATGGTGGTTATGGACTCGGTTATGGCGGATATGGTCTTGGATATGGCGGATATGGTCTTGGATATGGAGGATATGGTCTTGGATATGGAGGTTATGGGTACGGTGGTCTTGGATATGGCGGATACTTTTAAATGGTAATAAATCTATAATATTTTCTTTTCGATTCCTATTTTATTTTCAAAAAAATATAATTCTTTTTATACGCATGCACTTTTTTTTTTAATAAACATTTTTGTTCCATAGAAAATAAATGTTCTCTTGAAAGATTTCTCTTCCTATTCTTTGCATTAAGACATTTTAAATTTAAATACTTATAAATAATAGTATAATGTAAAGCCCATGAGGTAAACGTTCCTATTTCAACATACTTTGAAACAACTGGCACTGAATTATTTATTTTATATATATTAATTACATTTCTTGTTTCATAAGAATTTTTCTCTTTTCACTAAACTAAACAGAATTATCATCATGAAATGAAGCGCATGATCATATTTTATTTATATAGAATCTACTTCTCACACATATTGTATTAATTATTAATTTTATAATCATCGGCTTAAATATTTAAATATAGAATAATTTATCATATTCTACTTAAACATAATTTTTTCTTCAGTGTTGCTTAGTAATAATTAAAATCTTTAAATTTGTGAATATGTTTAGGCCACACAAAATTAACTTTGATTTGATTTAAAATATCATTCTGATATTATATTTATGCATCATTTTTCTTTATTTTAGGAGAAAGCGCTGTGGGCATGTGCTTACATTTGTGTATATACAAATGACTGCTACAATAAAATGTAAAAAATTAAAAAACTGTTTGAAATAAAAAAAAAATCTCCTCAAATTAAAGTCTCTAGGCTAAAGTCAGTTTTATTATTTATTAAGTATTTCTAAATTTTTTGTCTGAAACTTAAAAGATATCTGTTACCTTTATTAAGTAAAATTTATAATTGAAATATTTGTCATACTACTGTATTTTATACCTATATAGATAAAAGCATATAATTCAGCTTTTAGATTTATTGTAATAATATTTTGTATTACAATTAATGTTTGTTTTCTTAAATTGTACAGCTAAAATGCAACTAAGCATAATATGAATCTTTTTTTCTATAAATTGATGTAATATTTTTGTAATACATTCGATAAATAAAAGGAAATTGAATAAAATAAATAAATAAACTCGGTATAAATACTTTATATTGGATTATTATTTTTCTATTGGACAACTTTTAACTATTTTTAATGATAGAACATTTCATATAATTATACAAATTTTCTGTTTGAAAGACTTCCATTCGACATGTTTTATCCATTGCAATATATTTATATTTGTTGAGTCCATCAGAATTTATTTCAGCTAGTATAATCATAACTAGATTTTTCTTATTACAAATACTTTCAATTTTAAATATACCCTGTTATTTCTTTTTAATTAATTTCCGATTTAAAAAAAAACGATATAACTACTAAAATATCAGTATCTGTCTCTGTATTCTACTTTTCAATGGTTTTTCAAAAAATACAAATTAGTAGTATGCACTGATTAAACAATGAAATGATATTGTACAAATTTAATGCACTATTTTTAATTATGGAAAAAGTAAAAAAAAATTGCATTAATTTGCGAGAAATCTCTTTTTTGTTGATCTCACCCCACGTCTTACATATTATTTTTTTTTCTATTTTTAAATTTGTAATAGCTTCAACAATTAAACCAGATGAAATGCGTTTCCAAGTATTCTTGAATCGAAAAATGTATATAAGATTTCAGATTTTGTGGTTCATGAAATAAACTGTTAAGAAAAGCAGTTATTAAAATTTTAAATAAACTCTCCATTCAAAAATTTTATCAAATTTAGATAGTTTTTTTTTAACTTTTTTTACTTCCACGTGTTTTTATTAAAATTAAAGTAACAATAACATAACAAAAATAAAAAACAAATTATTTTATAAAGTTTTTCTTAAATTCTATGCTCATTAGTATTAAACAATGTAAAGTGGCATTGATTATAATAAGAAATTAACAACTTGAGCTCTGTAAGTGCGATGTGCATATAGTTACGAATTAAACTAAACATAAAAGCTTAGTGAAGTTTTTTTAAAATGTCAATGAAAATTTCGCTCATTAAACAATAAAATGAAACACTTAAGGGTTTCAAAAAGTAAGGTAAGAGCTTTGAAGGGTTTGTAAATCATCCGTATGAATAAAAATCTCTCTAAAAATAACGAAGATGATCACAGCATTCAAACGATGCCAGTAGAGGGAGCTGCTTTTCCACACACACAGTAACATGACAAAATCTTAGTCAGAAGATGGCTGCATTGGTGGAAGCATGGTCCTCGATTGAAATAAGATGAGTGATATGGTTTCTGCATTCAAAGAAAAACTCTTCTGCCGAAATTCGTCGGCAATTGGTAGATGTTTACGGTACAAATGGTATGTCATGAAAACAGGATTTGATGTAAAGAATTTGACAAAAGCAGAACAGAAGTGCACGATGAGGAAAGAATAGGGAGACCAAGAATATCCATGTCAGATGATAATTTTGACCGTGTCGAGGCTTTGAATAGAGGTTATACCTTTAAATAAACATTTGGGATGTTAACACTTCAGAACTAATTCTCAAGTCCAGCAAACGGTCTTGATGTGTTTGGACAACCTTGACGCTGATTTCTGCGATACTGGTTTGAATGGCTTGGAGTACCGACGGAACAAATGTCTCGATAAGCATAGTGACTATGTAGAGAATTAATATGTACTTGTGCCTTCCTATATTACGTATAGATTTTTAAATCCTGAATATAAACATTTACTCTAAATGGGTTTGTTCTTACTTTTTGAAACCATTACGTGTTATAAAAACGCGCAAAAAATTTAGATCATGACATAAGAATTGATACTCATTGAAATATTTCAAGGGGAAGCGCTTAATTCATTATCCATTTCATGCAGGTTTTAAACAATGCCTTTATTGAAACTTTCAAAATACACAAGTGTTTTTTTTAAATGTATATAAATTTAGTCAGTTTAAGTTACCGGGATAAGGCAATATCTTATTTTTATAAAACGGGTGGAATATAGAAGATATAATAAATAATTATGTTAACATCCACAGAGTTACATAATTTTCTTTTTAAAACAAGCAAAAAGTAAACCTTTTTTTAATATCTACTTTTCATTTTTTGAGTTAAAGATGATTTTTGCTGAGATTTTCCTCGTTCAACATTTATTTTTAAGCGGAAGAAAAATTTTTGACATGAAACTAATACAAATATTATATGAATGTTTCACCAAACATTTTATATGTTAATACCAATGTTCTATTTTAAAACCAACAACTTAAATCAGCTTCATAACACAATTAGATGAAAGAGATACTTTTATTAAGTAGCTGCCTCAAATATCTGCTTCTACGTTACATCAAGTAGTAGGTTTGAACTCTCAGTGGCGCAACAGCCCATTGAAGGGACAAGGACTACTGTGCCCATCTTTGAACTCACAACCTCTATTTAACGCATGCCAACCATATTTTTTTTTTTTTTTTTTTTTTTTTTGCAAGAAACTTGTATCCACAAGCCGGTCAATTAAGCTATGAATTTCAGCACGTCTATTTTACTGCTCATTCTTAAAAGTTCTTTAACCCTTTATCTATGGCATTATGATTTACAGCAAATTTTTTCATGCAATATTTTTTTTTGAGTTACTGCTTTGAAAATTAAGGGATATACATAAAAAAAATACCCAACTTTGGAAAATTTGATTCATTTGAGCTAATTAATAAAATTGGTACTTTAAAGTACCGTCAGCACACAACGGTCTAAGATATTCTCATAATACAAAAAGACCAAATGACTTTCTATAACGAAGTTCTAACTCTGAAAAATGCTAAATAAACATAGACAACCTACATTTTGTAGCATAAAAAATTTTATTTTTGAAAATTATAAAATTTTCAAAAGTTACTTACTTTTTTTGCAATAATAATAGGTTTTACACATAAACTTAAATTTGATAATACTAAAAAAAAAGGACAGTTTTTCTTTTCATTAATACATAAAAATACATTGCATGTTGGTTTTTTGAGTGGGATTTCGAATGGATGTTTCTTAATGCTCAAAATTCACGACAACCCCGATTCGAAACAAAAATTGTCCAAAGACATCCACGAGTTTCTAAGCGAATATCATCAGAAACAGACAAGTTCCCTTTTCTCCTTTTGTTTACACAAAAACCTTGCTCATTTTTATTAGATTTGGGTCTCCCTTTTCGTTTCGGTTGTGCTTTTGATTTTGTGATTAGTCCTTTGGTTACACAACGACTGGAATAGATAAATAGTCATTCAAATGAATATTTGATAATATTTTATGGTATCGCGCGATTACGTGTCATAGTTTGTTGAACAACATTCACTGACTTATTTACATCCTAAGACCAGTATAGATGATTCCTAGGTAGTTTGTGATAGGCGAATAAAAACTGTAAGCCAACAAATCCATATATTTCATTAACAGTTACTGGCCTAACTGAATTCTGCTTTAGAGTGATATAAAGGTTCATTTGAAAAACAATATTTTCAACGTTATCTTCATCAATGAATTGTAAAACGAAATCTATTGGTGTAACTAAATGCAGATTTAACAATCTCAGATTTTTTTGAAAATAATTGGAACTTCGGTTTGGACATCTCCTTTTTTCCATTTCCTAATCACTTTTGACTTATTGTATCCTGAAGTAGGAAATGCTGTATTTTTTGAATAAAATCTGCTGCACCCTGGATCTTGTTCAATTTTTTCATTGTCTTCTTCAGAATCTGACGAAAATTCCAGCAGATTATTTGCTGGAACTTCTTCATCTGAAGAATCACCTGTTGGTGGATCACTGCTTTCAGATGGTAGGCTCTCTAATAACTCCAAAACCTCTTGAAGACTGAGCTTTATTTTTCCAGACATTCTAAAAAAGGGGTAAAAAAAACCAGCACGTTCAAAATATTCTATTATTAATAAATATTAGTTACACACAAAGAAATTAAAATGTTAATTTTTTTATAAAGAATAGATATTTTATTTAATACTGTGTCAAAAAAACAAAAAAAAAACAAGCTCAGAATGAAGGTTCGAAATTTTTTTAAAACTTTGAAATAAAACAACAATAAAGCAAAATAAATAGTAATGAGGCTACAATGCAACAAACAACAACAATAAGCCTCACGGACGAAAAAACAAACGAAATTCTTGCTCCAACACCCAGTGTGCTGTCGGTACTTATAAGCACCACGAAGTTATTCAACTGTAAAATTAATTAAAAACACTATTCACTTAAAATAAATAGTCAAATCGATTACTGAGGTCTTCCATAACATATAAAAAAATAAGGCACTTAGCTTTTGACATTACCCCTTTTTTTGGAACAAAAATATCAACTTCCACAATCCTATCAAAATGTCAACTGAAAATGCAATTTTGGTTCTAAAACTATCCGCCTTCCTTGATAAAATATTCATTATATAACCCATGCTGCCGTCTATTCTGAAATAAGGGAATTGAAAGAGAATTTCTGCTAAAAGTATTATCAGAATAACCGTAAAAATGGTTATTTTATGTACTTTTAAAGTGATTGGTAGATAACATATAGGGTTAACATATGATCATTTTCATATTATTTTGTTATATAAAAAGTATGCTTTGGTTGGAAAGAGAACAGTGAAGCAAACTCAAAAGGAAAAAAGCTTCTATAATAACTCTTAGCACCCTTAACAGATATCCGTGCACTCGTAAAAAACATCCGTCTTCAAACCAATGTAGCTTAGCAATAAAACAAAGCAACAATTTGAAATTTTTCCACAGGATAATCATATATATTTACATTACTTCTCAAATTTTTAGAGAATTTGAGAAAAATTTTTAAAAAGTTATAAAAAGAAATAAAAATTGGACTATTTTTCAAAAGTATGAAAATCAGTATTTTGCACCACGCAGGATTCTGAAGTTCAAAATTTACAAAATTAATTTTACTTGGCATAAAAATATTCACTTTTAAAGTTATACTAACTTTTAAGAAATTTCGAGAAAAAAATATATTTTTAAATACAATTGTAATGAACATTTTAAAGTTTTAAGAAAAAATATAAATTGAAATGCAAATAAACAAATTCTATTAATTTTTCTTTTGAAAATTGATGTATAAGTTATGAAGAGTCTTATTTTGAAAACGTGTATAAGATTTGAAATTGATATCATAAATAGTTTCCGAGAAATCCTGCTAGCAAGCTAAATTTTTTTGATAAGAAAGAGATAAGGTTTTCGTTTAAGTTTCACCACTTATTTCTCAATAACTTCTGAAGTTTTCACAGTATCAACACAATACTGGTACTAAAAAGCTCATAAATATTGAGAGGCTTTAACATATATTTGTTTCAAAAAATTAAAAAATTTGCAATTTAAAAGTCCTTAGAGCTCTTAAGATATATGGATGTTATATTTAGGATACAGAAATGCTTTATTTAGAATCTGTTTTTTGTTGTGCTTCAAACATTTCAATAAACCAACGTTTCTCAAACTTTTGGGCATGCCCCCTAGAGGGGGTATGATATTTCTATGTGGCTAGCACTAGGCATATTGAAAAGTCGAAAACAAGAGATTTGAAATAAGTATTAATTAACTGAAAGAAAGCCAATTATAAAATACATTATGACATAATAAAAATTCAATGCACATTTACTTATAAATGCATCAGTACTATACAATGCTTTTGATAATTAAGTTATCAATGCATTAAAAAAATTTAGTAATTAATAGTGCCTTCCATTGGTTTGTCATATACAAAATTTATCTCGATAATTTTTATGGTTTATAATTAAAGTCAAATTGTAGCTTTAGCATTAAAGTATATTTTTTTATTGTCTTCAATACTTTGTTATTGTAGAAGGAGAGCGAGATGAAAATTGAATTCTAAACAATGAAAGCCTGAGAAGGACTGCTGTTAACATCATCGTATTTGGTATGAATTTGATTTAAACGTATAGCAGGTCTTGGGTTATAGAATTGTACATCGGTTAATCTAATTAATTGAACGTTCTCACTCAAATAGTATCTCACATTGCTTATCAGATTTCTGAAGGAGGTATTAAGACAATGAGAATATTCAGACATGATCAAATTTAAATAGAAATTATGCTCCCCAAAACCAAAATTTTTTTTAATTTCATATTGAATTTTTACAACCATTTTAGGTATACTGAAACATCATTTGCCTATTCTTTGGAGTGCAAAGGTTTTTTTTTGTGTGTATAACTTTTTTGTAGTATTTAAAATTAGTGTGGCATGCAGAATAACTTTAAAATCAGATAAGACATCGTTGTGCGTGCGCACGTATTTTTCAGATCTATATTTGTTCACTTCTCTTTTCTAAATGGAAAAAATAGCAGAGTGAGATGTGTGATAATTTCAAGATTATGTACATAACCAAAGTATTCTGAAACTCAAAGTCAAATGAGAGAGGGGGAAAGGAGGGGAAAAATACTAGTTCTGGGAAAATTTAAAAAAAAATTCCTTATTATTTAGTTAAGTGATGACAAGCATATTTTTGAATGTATAGAAAATCAGCAACCTCTATTCCATTATTAGGTTCTGCGAACCACAAATTTCACAATGATTTTATATAATTAATGTGTATTTAATACTTAACGCAATCTCAAATCAAGAAAAATCCGTTGCTGGTTTTTATAAAATTAATGTAGTTTGTTTGTGAGTCGGCCTTTATGAAAAAGATGTCACCTAACTTGATCGCTTAACTAACTTTTCATAAAAATTTTTTTAAAAACTGATACTCTAGGAAAGTTATTTCAAAAGATGATTCATTCACTTAAGAATTTCCAAAGTGGTGTAACTCAACAAATATTTAATTAATTAACACATTTAAAAATGGGGCAATTTTTGGTGGAATATTATAATTTTTTTATTGATGGTGAGTCAAAGTTAGGTGTAATCATCAATTTTTTTTATTATATTCGAAATCAGTGGTCTTCAAATTTTATCGACTCATGGAACCCTTAGATCTATGAAGTGGTTTCGGGGAACCCCATTCCACCTTTAAAAGAATATATGTTAATAAGATATTAAAACTAGATCAATATTATAGTTGTTTTATTTAAAGATAATTAAAAAAGTATTTCATTTGTTATTAAAATTTTTGATATAATATTAATGCAATTCACTCATTAATACCATTAATTTGAAGTCCAGATATCTCAACTCTGTAGATAATGTGAATCTATTTTACATACACATTTATAACTTTGTTTTTGAACTTTTGTTTCGACTCTTGAAACCTCTTTAAATAACACTGTTCTAAATTATAGTTTCAGCAACAATTCATCCTAATGGTGATTTGTTCATCAAAGTTAGACGAGCAAGAGTTCATATTACTCTTGTGGATTGAAAGATCCACAGACATAAAAACAAATAACTTATATTTAAACCAATAGCAATGAATCTCAAGGTAAATACGCTATAGTAGCAAAATAAACTATCAAAGCATTATTAAGCCTTATTAAAATAATAAATAATCCCTAAAAGTTAATAAATTGCTTGGAGACCTATCAATACGGGTCTTAGCATCAAGAAAAATTCGGTCATCTATTTCTCTAAGATGGCTTTGAACCTAAATTCGTGAGCTTCAATATAACTCACAAATTCTGATTAAAAGAAAACATAATCTTCAATTCGCATTTGCCTCTTACAATCTCAACCTCAACTATATTATTGCTTCATGTCTCTTTATATGGCAAGATTAGCTTGTCACAGTTTTTACACACAAGATGAAGTTCTCAAATCAATCCATCGACAATACCAAAAAACAAAATATGCCGATGCAAGGGAAAAACACCGCTTTAGAAGCATCAACAGCAGTATTTGTAAATATTTATAAAGGCAGATGTTCAAAGTGTGTGTCCGCTGTGGATATCGAGGCAGATTTGAGAGTACCGTAGAAGGGATGAGTGCACAAGTCGCACCAGCGTGGTGTTCACCAAAGTAAAAGCAGCATGCAGACGAGCAACTTCGTCCGTTTGTATACTCAATGCGTCTCGACACTAAAATCTTTTAAATTGCCCCATAAAAAGTGTTGGAATATTTGCATATTTCTGAATTGTTAACATTTTTTTTTTGTGGCAAAAATAAAAATTGAACTATATATACTTGTGCATCTGGCATCTTAGTGTGTGTGAGTGAATTAAAGAATATGTGATCTTTAGATTTACGTCTTAAAGTAATGCTAAGAGGTTATGTTGCTGATACTGTGTTATGATCTTATGGAGCGTTCTTCGTTAGTGGTCTGATTCTTTTCAATGTTAAAATAAAGATAGATGTCAACTTCTCAAGACCTGTTTATCATTCGCTGTCACACACTACCATCGAGTCTGTACAAAAAGAAAATCCAACGGTGTGAGATCTAGTAAGCGTAACGCTCATAGAACCAAATCTCTACGTCCAATCCAGCGGTCGGAGTATGCCATATGCAACTAATCACGTGTCACCAAATGCATTGGAAACCCATAATTATTTACCGTATTTTTCTCATAAACTAGTGTACGAATCGTAACGTAATGGATCGTACAGGTATAGTTTCTTAAGGATTTGTTATGTACTCCCAAAGAAGAAACTTCATGTGCAGAGTCTGGGTGCTATGTTTGTGACACTGTGTATATGCATATGTATTTATGCGCTAGCTCGTATGCTTGTGTGGGTAGTGCATGTTTAGTATGAGTTAGGATAATCTTTCCCCTTCAAAACAAATAATACCCGGCAGGGTAAGGACTCGATAAGGTACTGACGTATCTGGTACCAGACGCTCACCAAATGGTCTTGCAACTTCCGTGCATTTTGAGGTGTTATTCATTTTATCAAGCAGGGTTTCAAGTGTTCGATGGACTTTCTGCCAGGTGAATTAGAAAGATAAGATATGGCTTGAAATCCCCCCCCATAATGCTTCGAACTGCCCCTTGATGATACAGTCCTTATGACCTGGTACATTATACTGTTAGCCAACTCATCACTCATCGGGAAAACTATTGTCATAAAGGGCTACACCTGATCTGCAATGACTTTCACAAAATGCATAAATATCCTGGATTGTTCTGTGGGGATGATAAATCCTAGGGAACTATGAAAACCTCTCCCAGACTATAATACTGCCATCAATGTTATGAATCTGGTCAATTGTGTGCCCGGGAGCCAGGACTTCATTAGAAATCGATATATTCTCACTCTCCCATCAATATAATTAACCAGAAAACGTGATTTGTAAGACCAGGTGACTTTCTTCTATGTTCCAATGTTGATGTTTCAAAATCCATGGCAAATTTTAGAGGTGGAGGCATGCCCTCAGCGCAGGGAGGCAATTTCAGTGACGGCTGCATAAGCCACTACATTACAGTGTGTATGGGCTTATGTACCCCCATAGATCTCCCCTATTGTAACCCCTGGTGATATCAGATTACCAGCAAACCCCAGATCAATGACTTTTCCTTTTGCTATCCATGCAAAGTTTTCGATATGTATTCACATTGGCTGCACTAAGCAGCTTACCAAATACACCATTTTTGAAACAGATGCTCATCCACCGAGTTGTAACTATTTGACCTTTATCAAAATCTAATAAATTGACTGCTTTTCCCATTATGTCACTTTTCATACTACGTATGAAAACACAACATATTGAGGTTTTTTATATATCCATCATCAGCTTTTTGAGTGGGGTCGAGATCATTGCTTTAGGTCAGAAGTGGTCATTATGTATAATGACTCTTCATTATATATACATATATTATTTTTTTAAATTTTCTTAAACATTCTTATACTTTTTTTCCTCTAGATATTATAATATTCCAACTAAATATCATCATTAACAATTAATAATAGGTTAGTTTTTATTATTTTAGCATAACAATTATAGGTTTCAAAATAAGAATTAACAAATTCATTTAACAACTTAATTTTCGATTTCATTTAGTGGCCACGGTAGCCTTGTGGTCATGGTAACTGACTCGTGGTCGGCATGTCAGGAATTAAAGTCTTGCGACACTGAAGACCTGCCTTGTAGATAGGGCCGTTACACATTAAATTTGTCGAGGCACAAACGTAATCCCGTTGCTGTGGTTCGGGACTTAGGAAAGGGGGATGCAAGCTAAGGTGTCGTCCACGTCACTCGAACATAGTTCGAAAATACGAGTTTATTCGTGGAGTTTTATGATACTAAAGGGAATATAACTCTCTCAATCTCCATAACATTTAAAAATCCCTTCATTCATTTTTATTCTTTTAAAAGAACTTTTATTATTAATTTTTATTATGCTTGTTTTTATGTCACTGATACAATATAAAATCATAGTTAAGCATAAAATAAGGAGATTTTGTAATACTTAGCATAATATATCATTTAGAAATTCCTTAGTTCACTTTGATTATGCCGATAGAATTTTTTTTATTTCTAAAATAATGGATCTGTTTAAAAATATGATGTGAATACTTCAATGGAATTTTGTAAGGACTCTTTATATGAAACCTATTTCATAAACGCATTCAAGAGGAAACAAAATCACTTAATATACTCCGAAATTAATATACTATAATGCATGAAATACATTATTATATTGAGCTTTGGATACGTTACAAATGTAACTGGTTGGTGAAATTCTGGAGTACTGGTACACATTTCAAAAGGATAATTTTGAATAAGGCAATGGAAACGTAATGCAAAAGTTACAAGATTAACAGAATCCAGCATAATATTTAAAAGTTTGACACACCTCTAAATCAAACAAATTTGTATATTGTCATTAGTTTTAAAAAAATATGTTAAGTACTAATGTATTAAAATTCAAAAATATTTTATTGAATACACATATTTGATACCAAAGCCCTATTCCAAATGATCGATTTCCCTTTATATTTTAAATTCTAGTAATACCTATTTGTGTATTAGTCAAAATATTTAAAATTTTCAAAAAATTCAAATTCAAGGTATACGCATGCTGGTATATAATAATTTTCTACCGTACAGTTTTTCAAAAATACTGTGTTTGTTTTGTTTTGTTTTAGAGTTGGCAGTCCTACATTTTTAATTTTAATTTATTTGTCTTCTAAATCTAAGAAAGCTCTTGCGTGAATAACCTATTTATTAATTTTAAACAATTAAAATCAGAAAAGAGTGCAGAGCATAGTTCAGTAATGAAAACAAAAAAAAATTAATGCGAGTTGTGTAATATAATAAACAAGTGCTAAAATCACACTGACCGGAATGTTTCATTAATCACAAAAGGAATTTTCTTATCGTAAAACATGACATTGATTTCACAAACACATCTCCACTGATGCAGAACAGAGAGATATATAAAAGAATCTCTGTTCAGACAAGTTATTATTATAGCTAGAGAAATCAGCTGTGTATACCCTCAAAATGATGAAGATTGTGGTAAGTAATACAGTAATTTCCAACTTTAACAGTGATTTTCATTAAAATAAATATATCTTTTCGTTCAAAAACATAAATATTTTTATGTTCGACGTTAAATATTTTGCAATTCGTCGTAAATACGGGAGAAGGAGCTATTTAAAATTTCCTAGCTCCAGTTTGCAAAATTCTTAATACTTAATATATTAATTCTAAATCTTACTATATCTAAACGACTATGCCTTAAATAATTTTTCTCCTCTATTAATTATTATGATTAATTAATCTGTGTAGGACTTATTTGAGAAGTTTATTAGGCATCACCATAATAATAATTTTTCAATTATCCATCATTTTCAAATCGAAAGGTTTTCGCGATTTCTTTCATTTCATTGATTTTTAAAAGAAAAAAGCAGTTATATATCACACTAAATACGATATGTAAATTTATGGAAGGACAGTAACAATACAATGAATTTCCTATTTATTTTAAAGTGTAAAGGTAATGTATTTGTATACGCACGCGCGTGCACACACACTCATATATATATATATATATATGTCAGGTCCCAGGCCTGCTGGTAAATGAAGGAAGACGTCATCTTTAAAATATCTGTGCTTTATTTTCTTTAAACATAGCTACTCCAACATGGCGCCCAGTCGGATGGAACAAAACACAATATAAAAGTGAGAATTCACCAATCTCTTTTCTCCATTATGCCCTCATCTATGTCAGAGCTCGTCCTACTTTTAAAAAGTTTCATGCACCCTACCCTCCCTAAGCGGTAGTAAAGAACTCGCTCTATTCTTATTTATTATTCATTTTATTTTTAAGTGAAGTGTTCCAGACCTGACTTATATAATATCTTTTATAGATATTATACTAATTATTCTATTTTAAATGTACCTGGATATAATTTTGACTTTGGTCCACGACAAAAGATTAACATTCTGGTAGAGAAAATATGGATCAGTCTTAGCTTAACTAAGAAAATAAGAGAAATTAAGGAAAGATATTTTTTTAATGTAACGTTCAAGCTTTTCTGAAACAAAATTCTGCTTTCAGCTGAATACTAATGTATTGTATTAATAAATATGGTACATATTTAAATTATCTGTTTTCTTCATTCCTGTAAAGACTTTATCACAAAAAAGTCTATATTTTTTTTTATAAATGGCATAATACAACCACTTAAATTTTTACACGTGTTTAAACTTTAGACATATCTAAATTTCTTTTCGAATCATGCTTCAAAATTTAAATTAATAATATTTTTATCAAACCTGAAATATTACTTTAAAGTTAGCATCTTATCAGAACTATATTTTCAACAGTTCGAGACATTCAGACAGAAAAAGCGAATTCTTTTAATGCATCTAAGTGTACGCCAATCAAATTATTGACTTTTATTGGGTAAAATATCGGGATGGTTAGTTTTGGTACTAATATTTCGCCATCAAAAAAAGACAATTTAAATAAATAAACGTTATATCAATCCTTATTTCTGTGTGTTATGTATGAAAATGTAAAAAAAATATTACATCTGCAAATTTTCTTTGCAACAGATCCTCTTGTTGGCTCTTGTTGCCATTGCTGCTGCCTCCCTCGACGTTATTCCCCATTACAGTCACCATGGACATGGACATGGAATCAGTAGCAGTTACTTCAGGAAGGCTCAAGGTCATGGATATGGACTAGGCTATGATGGATATGGACTTGGATATGGAGGATATGGCCTTGGATATGGTGGATATGGTCTCGGATATGGAGGATATGGCCTTGGATATGGTGGATACTTTTAAGTGGTGAGAAATCTAAAGCATTTTTTACCTAAATTTTTGACTGCAGAATGAAATTATGCTATTTAACATTTAAAGTACATGTGTGCTATTATTCAGAATTATATTACTTGTAAAGAAATTGAATAAACCTCTAAAGAGTAATGCAACTATTTACTGTTGATCATAAACTTTAAAAGCGAAATTTCTTCCTTACAATAAGGAGTATTTTAGTTCGTCTTTTGAATAAGTAATGTAAAATTAAAAGAAAAAGGCAATTATCTTGTTTCTCAAAGTTAGCATTTAGAGTTACTTTTAAATTGTATATGTTGTTTTAATCATAAACAAAACTCCGTCTAAAAATGTAAAATGAAAGAATGCATAAATTGTATTATAAATGTTATTAAATATTTCATGTCCAAAAGACTTCTATTTATCCCAATTTCATCACATTTGCACAATATTTTCTCAGTAAATTTTTATTAAGGTACTGTATTTTTGAATCAATTTAATGAAACTTTTAAAAATTGCATTAAATCATAACTTGAGGGGTTGTTGTCTCTTTTTTCACGAGTAAAACAAAGAATATTTTATCATTAAGATACTTAAACAACAAGATCACCTATACATGTTTCTTTTGATAATGCATACATACTTCATATTTCAATTATTTATGTAGGTTTAATTTCTTTAAATTTCTGTAATTCCACTCATTTTTTTTTTTTAAATATCGAAGAACTTTTGTATCCAAATGGTTTAAATTCCTTATTTTTCTTTTACAATTAGGTGAAACTTAAGAAATCTAGATGGAAGATATTTGTGAGGTACCAAAGAACATCACAAGAATGCGAACGATGTGTAAATAATTATACTGATAGTTCCTTTTTCGGCAATAAAAAGTTTTGAATAATTCATATACCTTGTTTAATGTTTATTTCTAATGCATTACTGTACACTTTCGTATTGCATTTCATGCTTATCAATACCATTAAAGACTTAAAAATTTTACTTTTAACTTAAAATTCTTAAATACTTAATCTTAAATTATAGACGATTAGTTTGAATAATTTATAGTTTGCTGAATACATTTCTTCACAAAAGAGTTACACTCCTTTCATCCTGCTTAAAGTTAGAATACTGAAATTTTCCAAGCAGTATCAAACAAAACAAAAGACACCTGATAAATTTGACAAAGATTAAATTATTCTCAATCGTACCTGTAATTAATTTTTGAGTTGAAATACATGAAAATGCAAATACGCATTATGAAACATTTGTTTGTCTTGAGAGAAAAAAATATCATATGTCATTTATATATTAATTGGAAAAAGCAGTGTTTTATTCTATAGGTTATTATAAAGAAAATAATAGTAAAAGTCAATAGACTAAATCATTAAATCAGAGCACACACACACATTACCCATTCTAAGGAGCTTAATATGAGCATATCTAAAAGCTTCGCTTTCTTAGCAAGAAAAGTTAGTAACGAAAACGAAAGCCTGGACAAAAATTACCTATTCTATTCAAGTATACAATTGAAAATTAAGACATCCCATTTTAAAAATAGACGCATGAACTTAAAATTCTCATTCTAAATTAGAAATGTTTATTCTAAATCGACATCGTCCTGAGAGATAAACCAGCCAATTGACGCATCTTCCCATTTACTCATGCTAAACATACCTTAAATTGCCACAGGCACCTATTTAATCATTATCCTGCAGACACTTATGCCCTGTACATTACAAATATGTTTTCAATAATTATTGTGCAATTTGAAATTCTAAGCGCACCAGCTGTTTTGTGTTTTTGTTTGTAAGAAGTAAATCAAACTAGAGAGTTTTAGAATTAAATTAAAATTATACAGAAATTTATTCACATCGGAACGTATTCCTGTACTTAAAGTTTTAATCTCTGTCATTATCTGCAACACCCTTATAAAATCACAATTTTGAAATACCTGAACACTAAATATGATTCTAGTGAACTATTTTTAATATGTTTTTCGGATAAACAAGCCATTTCAAATTTAAAATTCTGTGTGTGTGTGTGTGTGTGTGTGAGTGTGTGTATATTATTATTTTATTTTAATTATCGCCAGGTACAAAAATAGAAAATTAAAAGCCTGCTGTAGTTCCTAGTGTTTTATTTGCAACTATGCGACATTTACTTAAAATGCATAACTTCTACCCAATACAAAACCTAGTTTACACACACAAGCCATGAAATTGTCAAGGGATATAGGTTTAAATGCTTGGGAATAGTTAAATTAAGAAAACGTATACGCTTATAAACTTAAATACATTATTATAAACAAAATATTAATCATACACATATGAGAGAAAAGCAGTACTTGTCATCAAATTCAAAGGATTATGAGAAAAAATATGCTCATTAAATTAATGAGGCAATGAATCCCTAATACTGCAATTATTTAAGATAATTAAGCACAATTGTACACAAAACCGCACTTCTACGCATATTTAGCTCATTAAATATTCAAATTATGTGATTGATAATGTGGCGCACAATGAATCCATGGTGGAATACTAATCTGTAGTGTTGTTTAAAACGAATGTAGATTCTGAGAAGGATTAAGTAGTCATGGCTCAGAGGCTTTATTCAATTGAAGGTCAAAAGCGGTGAATAATTGGTAAAATAGAGAGAAGTTAAACATGAGATTATCCAAGATTTGAATATCCCTCAAATTATCAAATTTAGAGTTTGGTTTCACTTTTTAAGCACCTGATAAATTTATAATCAGTATGATTAAGGCCGATCATCAACGGCATCCAAAAACCGTTTTTTGTCATTGTCGGTTCGAAATTTTGCTAAGCGGCTACAAGTTATCTGGTTTTAGATCTTCAGAGTGCCACAGGAGCTCAAATGAACTTTTCTACAACAGCACGTAGGTTTAACGAGGCTAGACTAAAATACAAGAAACCCAATGCTCAGTGTCCCACTCACTTCAGCTGCAAGAGGGGGCGTTTTAAACTTCGAATATCGTCATGTATAAAAGAGCCATGAGACTGGGCCAGAGTATTGTTTACTGACGATTTCAGACATAGTCTGAACACTGATTCTAGACGTATTTTGATTTGGATACAGTACTTACATACAACTTGTCTTCCCTAGTCCATGAATACCACAAATGACCGCTTCGAGCTGTATATCTTTTAATGAAGCTCTCGAATTTCTTGGAGATATTTGTACGAGGAACTGGAACTCCAAATTTTACTGTTGACAAGTGTTGTTGGACCAGAGTTTTTATTAATGGATGGCAGTACTCAGCCACATCGAGCATATGTGGTGTCAGCATACTTTCAAACAGAAGGTTATACACAACTCGATTGTGTATTTCTCACCGGATATGAAACGTATTGAGCATGTTGGGGATGCCTTGCGTCACTGAATTGCAAAGCATCAAAGTCCACGCTGGTGTTTCCAGGAGCTCAAAAGTGCACTCTTAGAAGCAAATCCACAAAACTTGATCAACACTTTGGTGAAGTCTAGAAATGAAGGCGTGAGTTACGCATATTTGTCTGAGTTAATCCCATTCGTAAAATGTTTTTTTTTCCACAAGAGTTGACACAATTCCCCATCATCTTCCAGTTCCAATAAATTAGGTTTTAATTCCAATATTTTGCAATTAATCACCGGGGAAGCAATGTAATTTACATTAACACAAATGGTTTTGTACATATTTCCATTAATAATTTCTCATTAAATATTAGCCACGTTTTAATCCTATCATTATTTATTGATTTAATGACCAGTATTAAATTAGTAATACTAAAATGTTGGAATAAAGAAGAATCTTTACATTTATAGAAATTGGTGAAAAATAGAGGATATAACAAATAATTAAATTAAAATAAACAAAAAATTAGGAAAATGTAAGAAATATTTTCCTTTTTATAAAATAACAAAAAACATAGATCGGAATTTTTTTGTAAATAATTAAGCTTTATTTCTAGACTCACAGAAGATTTTTTTTAAAGCAATTTTTATTATTTAAAATTACTTTTAAGGGGAAGAAACATTTATTTTACATGAAAATAATACAAAGATTGAGTAAGTGTTTTATGAATCATTGCATATGTTAATACCAATGTTCCATTTAAAAAGTCACAAGTCCAACAAGTTTCATAACGCGGTTAGATGAAATAGAAGCTTTTATTAAGTTTCTATCTCATATGCCTGCTTCTCCACTGCATCAAATAGTGGCTTTAAAACCAACTAATATTTAACGAGCAAAAGAAGTTTCAAGCAAAGGAATTTTTCAAGGAAAGATTTAATGTAAAGTGTACCTACTGTAATAAAAAAATATCAGGAGAATACATAGATTTAACGAAATTACACAAATATTTCATTTAATAACTAACGTTTAACAAAACGATTTTAGAGAGTACTTTTAAAAATGGATGGCTGAGGAAATAGGTACCTAATTTAATTAAAAATTATTTTACAATCTGTTAAAATTTAAAAACTAGAAATGAAAAGTAACATAATACTTATCCTATTACTTGAAAGTATATATATATAACTTACTTAAAATATCCATTACTTAAAAATAACATATACAAAATTTAGTATTTATCTTGATAATTTGTATGGTCTATAATTAAAAGGCTGTATTGTAGGTTTAGTGTCAAATACATTATTATTTTATTCAATGCATTGTTACTATATGAAAGGGAGGGGGGAAGCGTAATGAAAATTCAGTCACAAATATTGAAAGTTTGAGAAGCACTACATACAGTAACTACTGTATCTCTCAGAAACTAC
>BMAV01019726.1:91338-101422 GCA_019973955.1 Trichonephila inaurata madagascariensis | reverse complement strand
TAGTTACACCAAAAATGAATAAAAGTGATTTAACGTGGAATATAAAGTGATTTGCGTGGAAAGTTGCGCAAATCCGATAGAAATGCACCACTTTAAATAAAATGGATATAGTTTAATGTTCTTTGGGTGGCCCGGCACCATTTGATCCACGGACCGGGGGTTGCGGATCACTGGTCTAAAGAACAAATAATTAACTGGTTTATAACAAAATAAATATCTGTTTTAAAAATTAACCTATGACTAAAATTTTTAAAGATATTCTATGTTTTGTTATGTGCAATAGCGCAGAAAATGGAATTAATAAAATGTAAACAAAAATTTTATTTATATTTGCAAACTGGAACATTAAAAAATATATAACTAATATAGTATATACATTAAAGTGTACAAAAAAAAAAAAAATAGATAATTTCATTCACTGTATAATGTGAGAGAGTAAATATAGAAAAAAATGGAAAAGTCCCCCCCATCCCCCTTCTTATGGATATCTTGAATGATATAAACTCAAGATATTTCGAAATAGGTCCGCGAATTATAATAAAATATTTCGTTAGTTTTTATCAAGTTAAAATTTTTTATAAATTAGAATATTCAAATGAATTTGAATATATTTGTAGTCTTAAAAGGATCTCTGGGCTCTTTTTTTTTTTTATGAAAGCAGACATTTTTTTTAAAAAAAAAAATCACTTTGCCTATGTTTTTAATACGATTACAACATTGAAGCGTCTCCAAATAATATGTAACTCATGCTGCCATCTAGTGATTATAAAACTAACTAAATAATCCAATACGAAATATGAACGGATAAAAAAAGTATTCTAAAATTTTTTTTCACCCGTTTTTTCTTTTATTCAATGGCGAAACCGCTTACAATCATATGAGTAATTATTTAAATTTAAAAAAAAAGTGGCAAAAACAAATGTATTTCCAGTTTCATGACTAATATTTCCAGATTTAGAATTGAGAGAGGTAGTATGGATGCATTTATCTATTTTTGGATGCTTACCTTAAAATCAGTATTCTTTTTTATTTCCTAAGGAAAAAAAAGCTTGTCTCAATTCTTTACTTAAATATTTGTACTTATTATGTATTCTTCTGTACTCACTATAACTGAGTAATTGATATTATAAGGATCAAAATAACTAAATTTTTTCATTTAAATACTAATAACGTTATTTGTTCCACTGATATAACATCACCTAGTTCTTATATTTACGAAAGATTCAATGCAATTAATGTAAATTCGATGTAATCTTGAAAATGCTTGCATTTTTTAAAAATATATATATCCAGTCTTTTAAATCGAATTAAACACTTTCTAAATAAATAAAGTGAAGTGCTTGTTTAAATATCAGTTATCATTAAATTTTAATTAACAGTATAATGACTTTTAAATAATTTAAGCAAGCTTCATCCCAATTGACGTATCCAGACAGAAAAAAATAAATTGTCGAAAACATATAAATCTATGTGTATGCATTTAAAATTAAAGTTGTAGTTTTTTTCTTGTAATGCTCGAGTGAAAGTTATATTAAAGTACAACGTTAAACTGTTATATAAGGCACCACGAGAGCTATTGGCAACAGACCTCGTAATTTTGAGCCTCGGTCAAGTGACAAGGACGACCCCTAAGCTGGCACCCTTCTCTCCAAACTACCACACCACGCCAATAGGAGGACTTTGAACCTCGATAGTTTTATCGTGCATCAGCCCCCTATACGACGAGTCTTCAGTGGCACCAAGATGCGAACCCACGACATGCCAGCAACGAGTTCGTGACTATAACAATTAGGCTACCGCGGCCATTTTTAATACTTGAAGAATGGAACGTAAATTCAGAATCGTTTTCGCGATTGGAGAAATATTTCAGTATTAAATTTGTGATATCATAATATATGTGTTGCAGTGTAGTCTCATTGATGGCAGTTTGTTATCCCTACCCTTTTCATTTTTGACGCCCGGAGGCAAACAGAATCACTAAATGGGTTTTTTATTTCAAAATAAACTACAGATTCTTTTCTCACGTCCTGAGGCGAAACAAATATTGAGCCGACTCTTGAACTGTTTGATGTTACCCCTCTTTTTCTTCTCTAACACCCAGAGGCGAAAAGATTCACCAGATGGAGTTTTCTTCACAGCCATCTTTTGCAAGGACAAACCTGTTTTGACGGCTGACCATTCTTTCGTTCTCTCCCATATGTGGCCGTGATATACTTGTATGGAAAGGAGTGTTAGCTTTTTGTGAGGAAGAAATGCCAAGGAATGTATCAGTGTCGAAGTGATAGGTCTATTTATAGATTCTCCATTTGGTTTCCGAGGTGCGGTGACATGGAGGATCTCAGTCGAGGTAGACTTTTGTCCCTGAAGAACCAATGGCGGTTGGGACCAAGACAGAGGGTCCCGGGAGCCGATCTGGGATCCTCACCAATCGGAAATTATTGAAGGCATGAAAGAGATGCTCCCAGGGGGATTAAGAAGACAGTTCGAGGGGGGAGGCGACCGGGGAATTCTGTGAGACCAGCGAAAGAGGCTGAGGGGAAACAACACCAGTGATTGGACTGTGATAAGAGGGAGAGACATACAATAAGCTGCGTAGCAGTGAGACCAGAGATCGAAAAGATAAGCGAACTGCGATTTGGACTTGATATTTTCTGCAACAAAAGGCTGCAGGGCAGCGAAGGATAGATACCATACTAATGATGCAAAATTCTATTCAAATTTGTAAATAAAGTAATATTTTACTGAGCTGTTTCTTGGGTAGTGTGATCCCTCACGTTATCCAAGAATTAAATAAATTTGGAATCATGATACTGCAGAGTCACAGTGGCGCACACAAGGGAGGAGGTCTTGGGGGTCCGGACTCTCCCCAAAGTCCTTGATTTTTTTTCCGATTGATTATAATTCTAAGTATATAGTACGTAAAATTTAAATAAATATTTGTTATTAATGATTAATTTTATTAATTAATGCTAATTATTTATTCAATAATTAGTTTTTTTACTGTGTTTTGTTCCCGTAAATCGACAAAATCAAAAGGAGCATGATACAAGATTGGTGAACTTTCAACCCCCCGGCCCCCCCCCCTCTGAAAAATTCCTGTGTGCGCTACTGTGCAGAGTAATAATAATATTTATGCGTGATAATAACATCTGGTACTTTTAATTTTCAATAATGTAACATGTCCATATTGTTTCACTTTATATATGAACTAAATGTGAAATTATATTTTTACTTTTTTGTGCCAAAAATATAGGAAACGAAATCAAAAAAGTATTCCCCACAAATATAGGCAAAAATATGTTTTAATCAAAGCAAAAATGAGCGGTGTATTCAAACGTGCTCCTTTTCTTAAAAATTCGATGAATCGGAATATATATACACGACATCAATATCGCAACTTTTTTTTTATTTGATAAGATATCCTCTTTGACAAAAGATAAAGGCAGTGCTGGATAAAAAGTTAGAGGATATCTTCCACTCCTTCGAGTATATTTTTGATACGAATTTCGGAGTTCAATGCTTCCTAACAAATTTAGTTTGCCAAATTCCGAATCGTCATCTCGATTAGAATTCCTCTGCTTTATGCAACAAGCTGGAGTTATGCCATTGGTTGAGTCACAAACCACGCCATTGTTTTCCTCGACCATTCAGTGGAACTTCATACATTGGCACTGACGGTTTTAGGCTGAAAAAATAATTGAAATGAATGTAAAACTGTTTATAGACAGAAATGTTTGTTTTGTGTTTAAACTTTAGTAAATCTGTTGTGTGAATACGTTTCTTATCATAGTACAAGTTTTGATTGTCATGTATATAAAAAGAGCCGCGCACTTATTCCGTTAGGCATTAGGGTGGATCGCGGTTATATGAAGGGGGGGGGGGATATCAATCGAAACCTGCTTATGCGAAAAAGATGTTCTATGTTATGAAGATAAGGCAGTGCTTCTCAAACTTTCAATATTTGCTACTCAATACTCAATCATAATTCTCATCGCCCCCCCTCCATGCAGTAACAATGTTTTGTATTCAGTAATATACTTTGCCGCTAAAGCTACAATACGACTTTAACCTCTTAAGTGCCATCGGTGTATATAAGTGTCTCGCTCAATCAAAGCGTTAATTGCCCCGGACGTATATATACGTCTTTCCGTAGAATCTCTTCTGTGCACTGCTATCCATAAAATAATTCCGAAGGCTTTGGAATGCAATAAAAGGATCTTGACAGTATTTGCGAAGGATTTACTTATTTCAGAGGATTTGCTTATTTATTCCTTTTCTTCCCTCCCTCCCCCATCCTATATATCACACACACGCGCCTACGAGAAAAAAAGTTGAATTGGGGAGCGAATCGCGTAACCTTTTATCGGCAGTTAAGATATTGATTACAAACTGTACAAATTATCATGATAAGTGTTAATTTTTGCATATAATTTTACATATGAGAAGCCCATGGGGCTACTTGCAATTACTGAACTTGTTTTCAACTTAGTATTGTTAAATTATTTATAAAATACATTGCGCAGTGCTGATATATTTATAAGTGTATTATATAAGTGTAAATGTGTATTTTATTTTTTATTATGTCCGAATGCATTTTGTTTGTTTGCTTTCATTAAATTAATAATTTTTTAAATTAATCTTAATTTTTCTTCTTTTTAATATGCTCGTGCCCCCCTCCGAGAGATATCACAACCCCCTGGTGGGGCACACCCCATAGCTTGAGAGTCATTGAGATAATGAGAAAAATAATTCAAAAAATTAATTTCAAAATTTAACACGGCCCACGAAGGGGTTAAAATTTCAGAAAAAGGGAAAAGGACTTAATTTTGGTAAGATGAATGTAGGGTAGTACAATGAAAATTGCAACATTTTCCCGTATCGTCGAATCAGTCCAATCCACGCTTACTTCTGTCTTCCGCATTTTTGTGCACTGCTATTTCGACAGTATAGGTTTCTTAAAAAACTAATTTTTTAAAGAAACCGTTAAATGTCCCGATATTTTTTTCTTATAACTATTTGGTATGCGTTCACTCATCGCAATAAATGTTAAAAAGTACTAAATTATCTGTTTTTCTTTAATAAAAATAACTTTGACTTTTTACCATAGATAAAAAAAAAATAAAATAAAATAAAATAAACCCTTAAAATACCTAGAAATTTTTTATTCTCTCTGTGGTAGTACTTAACATGAAAATTAATTTTTATTTAACTTTCTCTTCATCAAAGACTAGAACAGGGGTGTCCAACCCCCAGCCCCGTCTTGAATAATTTTGCGGCCCACGAGATTCTTTACAATTTTACAAAATTCTACCATTTTGTACAATATTTTTGTTTAAAGATTTTTTTTAGTAAAAAATAAATCCCATAACTGTTATTATTTTATCACGTTGCTTCTGGTAACGGTAACGGTTATACATTTACGTGGAACCTTAGAGATAGCTCTATTATCCACTCATCATAATAAATTGAACAGAGAACAATTTGTTGAAGTTACATATAAAAATAAAAAGCAGTCCACATTAAATGCAGCGCAATAACGCTGGTGGAGAGGTGGGTGGAAACCACTCTCCCAGTTGATTTAGTTTCTGTTTCGCTTTCATAGGAAAACGAAGAGAAAATGAAGTCACATCTCCATGACAGCAAAGCCCGTCTTTCAACCGTCTGCCGCATCTTGACGGAACGAGGAGAGAAGGGATATATTTTTTAATAACAAGGATTAAGAGAATAATATTTTTAAGTCCGTTACACGTTACTTCTAAGATAACTGCGTGCGGTTATTGAAAGGAAGTTTTAAATAACCACTTGGAAGAAAAAGTAAGAAAAGGTAGAGGAATTTGAAATAAGATCATGAGGGGTGAAGTTGCCACACTAAACGCGATCAAAAACTTTCAAGGCGCGGGGGAGGGGAATAATTAGAGTGAGTGAAGTCTTGCAAAAGAAGACAACTAGTGTAACAATAAAGCTCATATCTTTTTAATTCGTATCAAGACATTCTCATCCTTTTCAGAGCTGGGAAGTGTTGATACGAGTGATTAAGAACTGCTCTAGGTCTCTTAGAAGAGCTAGGAATAGAATTGTCGTAAGCCGGGATTTCCCTGATAGATTCATTTGAAATCTGTGGTAACCGGTTGAAGAAATTTTCTGATTGTTTTTTGATGAAATCAAGAAGCGGCGTAACATTAAGATCTTTATGCAAGACTTCGTTCCTGACAAACCAAGGTGCGTTTGCTGCTCTACGCAGTTGAATGTTTTGAAAAGTGTGCAATCTTTTCAGGTGAGTAACTGCCGCCCCTGCCCAGATGGGAGAAGCGTACAACATGATGGGGCGAAGAATAGCTTTGTATAATAGAACCTTGTGCCTTAATGCGAGCTTGTGCTCTTACGTTGCTTCTGTTACTGCGAATCTCTTTCTTTTCTAAATTGAAATTTATCAAACATAAATCGTGCTCAAACTCAACGCACGAAAATCTGTAACATCAATTACGATACGCAAATACACATACATTGAGATCGACTTGCAAAAACTAAGTGAAAGAGTTGAGAAACAGATACCTCACTAATTAAATAAATTAAACATTATTTAATCATTGCATTATTATTATTATTATAGTATCTATGTTTGTGTACATGAAAAACACAATGAAAACAATAATAATGTATCAGTCTGTTTTAAATTTTCACTCCAACAAATGTTTGTAATGGATCCAAAACTAATATAAAGATATATATTTTTATATGCGGCCCGCGGGATTGTAAAGTTCTTCCGAAGTGGCCCGCGAGGTCATCCGGGTTGGTCACCCCCAGTAACGCACACAGGAATTTTTCAAGGGGGGTCCAGGGTCGAAAGTCCACCTTTCTTGTCTCATGCTCCTTTTGATTTTGTTGATTTTCAGGAACAAAAAACAGCAAAAAACTAATTATTGAATAAATAATCAGCATTAATTAATAAAATTAGTTATAAATAACAGATATTTAATTAAATTTTAAGTACTAATTACTTAGAATTACAATCAATTGGTAAAAAAATCAAGGGCTTTGGGGGGGCCGGACCCAAGGACCCCCCATTATGTGCGCCATTGGTCACCCCTATACTAGAGAACATCTTTTCCGCATAGGTAGGTTTCGTAAAAGGTGGAAGATAGTGGCGCACACAAGGGGGAAGGAAGTCTCCTGGGTCCACCCCCCCAAAAGCCCTTGTTTTTTTCGATTGATTAAAATCCTACGTATATAATACGTAAAATTTAATAAAGTATTTGTTATTAATAATTAATTATGTTAATTATTTATTCAATAATTAATTTTGCACTGTTTTTTATTGCCCGAAAATCAACAAAATCAAAAGAATATGTTGGGTGGTGTCTTGGAGCATGATACGAGAATGGTGGACTTTCGACCCTGGACCCCCCCTCTCCCTTGGAAAATTCCTGTGTGCGCCCCACATGGGAAGATACATGCGTAATTTTTAAGGGAAAAGCGTGAGATATATATATATATATATATATATAATCATTATATCAACTTTCAGAAAAGTACTACATAAAAATAAAAAAACATAGCCCTTCTGAAAAGTTTAAGACAGTAAGAAGCTACCAAACTGTTATGCAAAGAAGTCGATGTTAATTTTTTTGTTACACAGAAATAATTCGTGGATTAAACAACTCAAACGATTTAAGGAAAAAAAAATGATTTAGCAAAATGATTTTCATTAGCAGTAAATTTTATGCAAGATCCAACTTGATCCTCATGATTTTTCCAGTACTTGCGGAAGTTCTACAACAAAAGGGGTGGGCGTAACTGACACCATTTCCTCCCGACCCCTAGCTATCGGTGGTCGGGTCGGAGAAACCCCCCACGAAGATAAATTGACCCCTTCCCTTGCCGACAGGGAGAAACAATTATACCCGGAGGACACACAGGTGTGAAATGTACAACTGGAAACCGACTAGGAATGATGCGCGGAGTTATTTTTATGGGGGTGGACAGTAAGAGAAGTGCTTTGAAAATGAGGAGATTCGGTGGCATATGTTATGGTGGTCTTGATAACGATAATTTCTTATAGAGAGAGAATTTGTATATACTTTGCTGTAAGCCAATAACTGGACAAAAATTGAATACTGACTTGTGGAGGAAGCGAGTCGGATTGCACTCAGAATGACAAATTGTAGAATTAACTTGTTCAAGGGATTGGGAGAATGAAAGTTCATAATTTTATCAGTTCTAAGATAGAAATTTTTTTTCTTGATATTTTGTATAATATGTTTAGTAATTATATATGTGCATATATGCATGGAATATATGTTTTGAAAAATATTTGTTAAAAAACTACAAAATTAGAAAAAGGAATTACTTTTTATTGTATCTGAGAGAAGATTTTCTGTAGAAACATAAATAACACTAATAAAAACAAACTCATGAGCAAAATTACTTGAATACATTTATAAAAATTTAAGGAAAAAAAATGTTAAAAAATATTAAAATTTGTAAAAGGGGATAATCTTTAAAATATTGAATTATTATAAAAAATATAAATATTACTTTTTACTCTAAAAAATTCGCGCTTTCATAAATATGTATATACATTCACATGTTATTAAAAAAATTTCAAATTAAAAATTTCAGATTCAATACAAGGTAAAATAATCGTGACACCACTAAAGATCCCCCATGCAGAAGTGCTCTGTAAGTATGATGAGGCTTGAAGTCCTTACGTTGCCTCGAGGGTCGGAGGCAACTCTGGCGTCGACCTCGTCAATTGATTGCTGTTTATAGTTGCAAAGGTGTTATCAGTGGCCTTTTTTTGTTATTTTGTCCACATTTTTTTGTAATATATATTCGTATTAAAGGAATTCCTCTGCAAGGAGAAGTTTGAATATATTTCAATTTTTTTCCCCCTTCTTACTCAATTTATACTTATGTACAGTAGCGAACACAGGAATTTTTCAAGGAGGAGGGAGGGGGGACCAGGGTTGGGAATCCACCTTTCTTGTATCATGCTCCTTTTGATTTTGTCGATTTTCGGGAACAAAAAACAGTAAAAAAATAATTAGTGAATCATTAATCGGCATTAATTAATAGAATTAACCATTAATAACAGATAGTTAATTAAATTTTACGTACTTTATACATACAAGGGGAGGGCACGACTAAGGAAATTCATTTGGGATCGAGACTTGGTGTAATAGTAGTACTCTTTTAGGGTGTTCACCCCTCAATGTAATTCCGTCGAATGGCAAGTCAATTCGGAGAAATCAGCCTTCGAAATTCATGCTTAGCTTTTATACAATTAAATTTTAATTTTTCGCAATGAGTTCGTAGCTTGATTGGTAAATCGTCTGCTTTCTATGCTGGAGGTTAGGGTTCGATTCCACGCGATCAATTTTTTTCTTCAATTCATTTAATTATTTTTTTAAATTAAATTAATTTATTTACGAAAGGTTTATTAAATGTTAAATGATATTCTTTGTAATTATTTTGAATTTTACAAAATAAAAAAATTTTTTAAATATATAATTTAAATTTTTACTAGTAAAATTATTAAAAATTATTATTAATTAAAAATATTTAAAATTATTATTAATTAAAAATATTAAAAATAGTTATTAAATAGAAATATTTAAAATAATTATTCATGAAAATTATTAATAATTAACATTAGTAAGGTAATTATTATTTATTAAAATTAATTAATTAATCACTATTTATACTAATTAATTAATTAATTAATATTTATCATAATTAATCAATCACTATTTATTATAATTAATTAATCATTATTAAGCATTAGCATTAATAAGAAATATTAATTTATAATTAAAATTATTAATTTATAATTAAAATTATTAATTTATAATTAAAATTATTAATTTATAATTAAATTATTAATTTATAATTAAAATTATTAATTAAAATTACTGTTTATTATTAAAATTAGGATTTATTACTGAAATTATGATTTATTACTGAAATTATTATTAATTTGCCATAGAAATTATTTAAATAAATTTATTAAAATTATTTAAACTTTTTGAAATGAAATTAATTTATTTGAAAAGGACTTATTAAATATTTTATAAAATTGTAAAAT
>BMAV01019726.1:71009-89284 GCA_019973955.1 Trichonephila inaurata madagascariensis | reverse complement strand
AGACGGTATGCCAGTGAACGCTGCCTTCCAGAGTGCGTTATCGAACGCCATAGTGGCCTAGCACCCGGAGTTATGGTTTGGGGTGCAATTTCATATCATGGACGATACAATTTGCTACGAATTGAGGGTAATCTCAATAGCAACAGGTACGTCCGTGAAGTGCTACTGCCCGAAGTCGTTCCCTTCCTTCAAGACATCCCTGGAGCTATCTTTTAGCAGGATAATGCACTTCCACATGTTGCAAAGACTGTTTGCGACTTCTGTTCAGTCCAACACATGCAACTTCTTCCTTGGTCTGCTTATTCGCCGAATATGTTGCATACTAAGTACTTGTGGAATTTGGTTGGTCGGTGTCTCGCTCGTGATCCGCGTTCTGCGGCTTCAAAAGACAAAAGTGTGCGTTATACGCCGTATTTTACAGTAGATCACTTTATATAATTCTACATATCAGCATACCACGTTTCCTCTGTTAGATGGCGATATTTAAAAATTTTCAATAGCATTAAAGAAAAAAAAAGCATCAACTTAGTTTCATGAGGAAAACCTCGTGAGATAGCCTGTTGCAAAATTATGAACATCTACAACAGTATAAACATCGAATTTAATTGATTGATGCAATCAAGCTTTTAAACTGTTTAAAATGATAAAAATTCGAGAAATTGAGCTAAGAGTTGAAAATATATCTTTTACAGGGGAAAAAAAATCTTACAAGATGCTATGGAATAATTTTAATTTGAACTAAAACTGTATTAAATCAACAAAATAGAGATTATACAAAGTATAGCTCTTATATTGAAGAAGTACGGAAAATAAATGTTTACTAAGAAAATTTTATGAATTTTAAAAATTATACTTATATAAAATATACAGATTGGTCCTCCGAGGGATATCCACAGTTTTACTTTCTTTCTCATTGTCACTGCAGTAATATTGATTGACGCCAGTAGCGCACACAGGAATTTTTCAAGGGGGGGGGGTGGGGCCCGGGGTGGAAAGTTCACCATTCTTATATCATGCTATTTTTGATTTCGTCGATTTTCAGGAACAAAACACAGTAAAAAACTAATTATTGAATAAATAATTAGCATTAATTAATAAAATTAATCATTAATGACAAATATACTTAGAATACGTATTTACGTATTATATACTTAGAATTATAACCAATCGGAAAAAAATCAAGGGCTTTGGGGGGGAAGCGGACCCGCAGGACCCCCCCTTGTGTGCACCACTAATTGACGCCATATGCAAACCTTCAGTTCTTATAATACTAAGTATATAGTTTCACAGCAGACACACACATAAAAACAAGACAAGGAATTGAAAATTCATTCGCTAAAATTAAAACAATGAAAAAAAGAAAGGATTTTATAATGAATCTTCGTGATGCCAGGTATATATGATTTTAAATTGACACATAGTGTAATTCCATATATATATATATATATATATCCAAATTTAATAAACTAACGATTTTATAAAATTTAACAACTTTTGGTGGACGAGTCTTATTTTTGTTCTGTTTGTTAATACAGTCGAACCTCTGTATTGCGAATTTTTCTATATAGCGTACTTTTTTCTAGAACGAACATTTCACGATTTTCTTCGAAAAATAACCTCTCTATAGCGAAGTGCCTTTTCTGTATAACGAACTTTTTCTTTTGTGATTCAATTTTTGTTCTCCCTTTTTTTTTAAAGTATTTCTGAAAAAAAAATTCAAGTTATTGTCTCTTTAATACATTTTATGGTGGTCATAAATCTTGAACTGGTTTTATTAGATCCTAACTCGTTGAGAGCTGTAGAGTTCTGGACGTTTCATCCAAGAAGTGCTTCATCCTTTAACTTCCATTGCCCATTTCACTAGAAACATCTTTGATATCCTCTTTCACCCTCAGTCCCGTGTTCTAATTATAAAATAATGCATGTTTACTATTACTTATGTCCTTAAAGTTCATTAATTTTAGTATAAAATTAATTTCTTAATACTGAAAATACAGTGAATTCTTCGACATTGTTTTCTTGTTTTCCTTGCAGTTTTTCTTTCTTTCTTTCATTTTTGATGGGTAAGATATGTAAAATAAACACATATTAATTTAAAAAAGGTGTGAATAATTAATTTTTTAATACATATATAGTGTTAATGAATTTAAAATTTGTTTTATGTGGTTTATAAAGTATTTTAAAAGAGGAACCTCTATATAACGAATTTTCCTTATAACGAACTTTTTTCCGGGACTTAGGACTTCGTTATATAGACATCCGACTGTATATCAGTATGAACTTCTTCATTTTGTGTAACGTCATTTGTATGAAGCGCAGCATCAAATTAAGAATTTGTGCGAAAAATTTTGGCTTATTAAATTTCAAAACTGTGATTGCATTATTTTTCATAAAACAAAAGTTCTTCCGAAATTAAAACACTCCCGTAAAATTTTAATTATGTAATTGATACTGTAATGATTTCACACAGCTCTGGGATAAACTATTTATTTCTCAGTAAGAAAATCATCAAAAAAATAAAATTAGAATATTCTTTCACAATTCAATAGCAAAAGAGTCCACAGATTACGAATCTCTTTCGCTGCACTGTCTCTTATCTCTCGCATAAAATAGTGTCCTAACTCGACACTGTAGAGGAAAGTTCTATACATAAGATACGTAAACAGGGTTCACTCTCGGTGATTCCACTCCGAGTCTGGGTGAGTTCGCTGGCTCCAAATTCGCCGTGTTCTTTCGCAATTTCTACCGTTCCAAAATCCGCCTTACTTCGTGGATCAAGTATCGCTTTCTTTCGTTGATAGGGACTCAGACCGTTCCCGGATCTTCCCAGTTCGGAGACCGCCGTACTTCGCGGACTCGCTATCGCTTTCTCTTCTCGCTCAAGGGACCTCACCGGCTTCCTTCAAAATCCAGTCTCCCTTCCGGTCTCTCTCCCTCTCCTTATATCTCTCCTCATCATCCTTCTGTGATCTCTTGTTCTTTTGCCGCCCCAGTCGGTTTCGGCTCCCTTGATTTCTTATTCTTTTGCCGCCCCTGTCGGACTCAGCTCATCTGATCTCTTGCCCAATGGGTGCCGATGGTTGGGTGCACATTGTAAGTTTTCAGACGCGTTGTCGTCACCGAATCGTGGGAAAACAAAAGCACAATGTTATGGCGTCTCTTTGGACAGTCCGGACAGCCTGGGGAAAAGGGTCCAAATCTTTGACCACCCAGTTACGAAATTCTTTCCCAGCAATTAGAGAAATGTTTGGAATTTTCGCAACGTCTGTCGGCAAGGGGCAAAGGGTCTGTTAGCTATTAGGGGGAAGAGACCGGCTTTGTCACAATACATATGGTATTTAGGAATTTGTATATATTTAGGTGGTTATTTCATTTTTGATGGCAGTGCTTATGTGAACTGTAAAAAATAGTGAGAGGGTTTATTTATTGGAAGAATTTATTTTCAAAGAAGTTTGACATTATCAACAATTCTGTCGATATAGAAAATCGTGTTGTTAAAATTTATAGCCTGAAAGAGTTCACAGATATCTCTGTTTGAAAAAAAAATTTCTTTTCCTTTCGATTTGATATTAGTTTATGATAATATGAGTACAAATAGTTCTTATAGGCGAGTAGCGTATAAAATAATTTAAAAAAAAAAAAAAAACCCAACCAACCAACATGATTATAATAATGAACAAGTCTCTTTTACGTAATTATACGTTTTAATTACAATTGAACACAAATTGAGGATATGTATAATTTATGTTTTGAAAATTTCGCAAGTGTTCTTTCACCTGATGCAATAGTTATTCCATTGCTGGGCAAAATCGACTCAACCTTTCATCCCTACTGCAGTGGGCCGATAAATGAGTACCAAGCTTGCTTGGGAACTTAAACACTGAGGGTCTCACTTCAGACTGACCACCTGATCGGGACATCTGCTCATGCACCTCAGCACCCAATGGTCACGTATGCTGGGATGGGCACAGGGCCTCATGGGCTGTTGCGCCACTGAGTTTGATGCAATAGTTTCTTAATAAATAAATAAGATATAGGTTTATAAAAACAGTTTGGAATTTTGTTAAATATTTCAAACATCAACATATAAGAAGTAATTCAATTTTTTTAAAAAAAATTACCCTCTTTCCTTTGTAAAGAAACGCATTTTAACTGTATAAGTGTGTGCTAAATGATAATAGTATTAATTCTTAAAATTTTTTTTCAAAATTCAGTCAGTGGTTTGTTAAAAATAGCAGCAATTTTATGTTCTTTTTTTGTGATTCATATTTTTAGTTATTTTAAAGGTGAAAAGAGACAAAATGGCAATCTAAATTGAATGATTAATTAAAACATTTTTTTCTAAAACTCTAGGGATATATATTTTTTTTATTATTTTTGTAGGTATTTATAATAACTATTTCATTCAATTTACTCTGACTGATTAGAAGCTTTTATATTTTTCTTTATATGTATTTTTATACTTTTTATTTTGTTCTTTATATTTTTTAATTGAATAAGATATAGCTTACCAAACACTATTAGAAAAATTCTGATTTGAGGGCAAAAAAAATTTCGATTTTTCTGTACTAGTATGTAGAACATCCCATTCTTAAATAAAAACTTCTCGAACAAAATGCTTTTTACGGTTAAAAACGATGAAAAGCTTTCAATTGTAAAGAAGGAAAAGATCTATGTTTTGAGAACAATAATTTTCTATGTTTAACTAAATTTATAAAGCATATTAAGTGTTCAAGGTTAATATTTCCACATCACAAGAACAAATGAAGTTTTATAAAGATCAAAATAAACAAATGTTATGTAAAATACTCAGAATATTCTATTGCTGTAACCAGTGGCGCACTCAAAGGGGGGGGGGGGCACCCCGGGTCCGGACACCCTAGAAGCCCTTGACTTTTTTTGATTGATTGTGATGTATATAGTACGTACATAATATGTATATAGTACGTAAAATTTTATTATTTGTTATTAATTTATAATTTTATAAATTAAGGCTAATTTTATTTATTCAATAATTAACTATTTACTGTTTTTTGTTCCCGAAAATCGACAAAATCAAAAGAACATGTTGGACGGCGTTTTGGAGCATGATACGAGAATGGTGGACTTTCGACCCTGGACCTCCCCCTTGAAAAATTCCTGTGTGAGCCACTGGCTGTAACATTCTTAAGTAAAATGAGAATTTAAACATTTAAAGGGATAAAACATGTTACTCTTTTTTCAAAACTCTTGATTACGAGAAAGTTGAAGTATTGAATTATAATTATAAAATATTATCTCATTCACACACGGCTATTTGAAGCGACAATCTTTTGTAAGACTGTAGCTGACTTTTGTAAAAGGACATGATTAAACCTAAATTTAAATTAAATTAAATTCCTGTATCATCGATTTCATACGCATTGTAAGATTCTATCTAAAATAGACTAAACAAAACATTTCCATTGCATATTCCTAATCATGGTTATAATAACTGTCAAAACAAATGACAGCTGAAATTTCACATTCTCTTCAACAGCAGCTGAAACGGCTGAATTGAATTCGAGGTTAATCTGTAGTTGATTTTATTTTTAAAATAACAGCTGCTTGGTGTGTCTGCCATTCAAATGGCACAAACCACAGTAGGAATTGATCACTTTTCAATATACGATCTTAATGTTTATATTTCTTCGCGCTGCTGTATTAGTAAAATTTATTAATATTTCGTGAATATTTAACAATAAATATTAACATTGTGATAATAACAATAATTAAAAATTATCTTTAAAGAATTTTAAAAATATGTCACAAAATTACTTTCTGTCCATATCCCATTTAAAAAGCAAATGCTCATAAGATCTTAAATTGTTGCATTTTTGCGTGTATGATGCATAATGATGCATTTTTGGGTGTAAGTTAAAAATATCGCGTCAGTATAAAATCAATTTACTATCATTTTCATTGCGTATAAATACCAATAAAATTTAAAATTGATTTTTTTTATTTTTAACATATAAGACATTCGTGGGAAAAATTATCCAATGAATATAAGAAAAATTTAAAATATTTTGAGTTGGCTTGGTAAATTTTTTATTACATATTTGTTTTGAGCTTTGCTAAAAAACTTATTAGCTAAAAATGAGCATTGTTGATTATTTTTAAGTATGCATATTGTAATTGCTTGTATATTATTTGTGTGAGTTTTTTAATGAATTTCTTGAATTATTCAATTGCTTTTTTGTGATAAGAAAGTAAGACATGAAAATCTGTTGAAATGTAAACTTTATCTCTTTAAAATAGTTCCTTTGAAAGAAAAAATGTTTTTTTACTTACATTTTTTATTACATTCTATAGATTCTGAAGTAATACATCGTTTATTACAGTTTTTTTTATTTGTTTGTGACACTGAGAGCTTTGTCTTGGTATTGATTCCCAATTCGATAGCAATTTGAATAAATAAATTAATACTAAAAACAATACAATAAATGTTTTCGTTTCAAAAATTCCAATACTGTTGTTGAGTTTTTTCCCCCACTAAAAAAATGACTGTATGTTAGTATTTTCTTCTATTTAATTAAAAAAAATAACCCTAATCTTCCCACAATAAAAAATGTTCTATTTCTGTAAAAGAATACATTTTATTTCAGTTCGTTCCTGACATGATGGAATATCGCTTTCCCCTCTTGTATGCTACGAAACCACGAGTTCCTAATTTTTTCACAAACGTAAAGTTGTTTCAGAACAACATATTCATCACTTTTTCAACCATCCAGAACGCGGCAGGAATAAGTGTTCTAGCATTATTTCATGGGTAAGACACTTCCTTTTTCAAGCAGATGCCGAGGAAAATGAAACTAGAAAACCATTTTTTCCCCACCAAAAGAATAATAATAAAAAAAAAAAAAAAATCGAATGTCACAGAAAGATGATAAACAGTTTTAGAACTCCTGGGAGACGAACGATAGAATATTTAACAAGCATGTAATGCCGAGACCCATTAAGAGGAAGACGATTCGGTGTAACACGAGAAAGGTGGATCTTTCCTCTCGAAGTTTCAGGCTGCGTTTTGGCAACGGTCTAATTTTAGTTTGCATCGCAGGGATTCGTAGAATTTTCTGGCTCGCATCGTAATTGGCTAACCTCCTCGTTGCCATTTGCACCGTGCATAATTTGATGAATTGCCCGGAGATTCGGTGAAAGTTAACTTATCTGAATTAGCATTTCGTCCAGCTGTTCGAACGCTTCAAGAGTCGGCAGATTTTGCCGACTAAATAGCTCAGACATTTAACTAATGGGATCGGGATTCGATTTTTTATTCGATTTTTTTTCTTCCTTTCCACTTTTCTCCTCCCCCTCGTTTTGGAAGGATGCATTTTCAAACTTCTCGTCGCCCAGGATTGACTACACATGGTGAAACATTTATCAGTGTAACAAATTTCGTCGAGAAAGCATTATTAGGCCTATCATGTTGTGAAATGCAATTACCCGCTAATCGACTTAAGAGCTGCTTATCATATTCAAAACTTCGCATCAAATTCTACGCTGGGATAAAGAACCCGCTTTCATTCGGCTCTTAGACTTTGAACTTTTTTTGAGGAATTTTAAAGTAAACAAGATAATGTTCCTAATTGCAGCACTGACAACAGAAAAATAAAGTTTAGATTATGCTGGATATAATAAAGTATAGGTTTCATATAAACAATAAACATTTTGTTTGGCATATAATTTTTTCTGCGTCAAGAGGTGATATTTAGAGCAGAAAAAGTGTGATATATTTTCACGCGCTTATGTATTAATTAAGTGTGATGCATTTAATATCATTTTGAAATATATCTGAAGTATAAATTGCGTGTGCCATAATAAATTAAATAAAAAAAAAATGTGATGTTCTGCATATGTTGAGGAAAAAAAAAATGACATGATATAATTAAGATTTCAAACTTTTTGCAACATTCGTATTCAAATGCTTACAGACTAATATATTTACTGATGAAAAACACGTAAGTTCGGAATAGACACAGGAGGGATTGTATTTTAAAATTTATACGACTAGATTAAAATTTCGAAATTATTTAAAAAAACTCTATTTTTCTTAATTTTTACTTTCTCGTTTTTATTTACTTAATATTTATCTTTTTTTTTGAGTGATAACAAAATTTAGCTGCGAATCAATCTTTCCTAAATAAAATATGTATGAATTTCAGTAAAAAGAAAAAGAAACAAAAGAGCACTATAAGTGATGTAAGCAAATTCCATTGATTTGAAAGAAAATACTTAAATTTTAATTATGTCATTAAAAAAAATTTTTTTTAACTGTATCTTAAAATTGTTCTAATAATTATTTTTATTAAAATAACATGGATACATGGAATTTATTTTTCTTATCAAAAAATCAGCTTAAGATTTCTGTACCTAGTATAAAAATTTTAGAACTACGTTTTATTATTACTTTTTTTTTAATATTTTGTTTCTTATTCTTCTGTAGAAAGAGAAATCCCTATAGAAATATGTGAAGAATACAAATCTTTCTTCTCCCTAAGATAAATTTAAATTAACTCAACCAAAATTATTAAAAATAGGATACACAGCGAAAACAAATTATGTATTTGGCCCACCAAAAATTGCCAGGTAGCGTCTTTGTCTTTCCTGAACTACAAAGAGATATAATAATAATAATAATTTCCGCTCTTTTATTTTACATCATTATGGCGTTGAGTTAAGTTGAGTTTGGTGTTTTATGGCGCAAGAGCCAGTTTTAGCTATACTGCGCCAAACATTCATAGGTCTGTGGTCTGGAAGGGAAAAGAAGAAAAGAAGAAATTGGATGACAAGATGGAGGGTCGAAAATAGAGAAGGATCACTCGGGTACCTCTGGGTCGTGACACCCGTGTTTACCAAAGATAGTAAGCCCCTTGGAAAAAGGAAAATATCACTAGGGTACCTCGGGATTGGGACACCCATACCCAGCTAAAGAAGGTGAGCCCCCTGAGGGGAAACACACATCATTATGGCAACGTAGCCATCAAAATTAGAAGCAATCACATAACTAAAATTTTGAAAGTGACGGTTTTAATATTACCGCATTGTCCGATTATTATTCATCCAATTTTGAGTACTAATTATCCATATTTGTCGTATAGCTGTGTTTTGCAGAACCTTACAATACATGATTCCTTTCAAGGCCCACCTTTCCCGGAGTATGAGCTAGGGTTTGCAGTTCCGTGTTATATTTTCAATTCCGGGATTAGGATTGGACTATTTATTAAAAATACTGACACATTAGCATAGTTGCAATTGCGTAATAAAACTGAAAATATAATCAAAAATTGGTTTAATATTAATTGTATTAAAACAAATTTAAAAAAAACTTTAATTCATCATAAAAAAACAAATAAAAATAGTACATAATGAAACTAAAATTATATTTCTTCATTTCTTGTGTTTTTGTAAATAAGCTTTTAAAAAACAAATCTTGCTCAGCGTTTCCTCGTTCAAACGGCTTCTTATTCTCTCTCAATTCCTACTATTAACTCACATTCTCTATTATTTATTTATTTATCTTGGTGGGGGATTTTCAATCGTTCATAAAATACATTTTATATACATTTTTATACATGATTTTTTATATACATGATTATTTTGGATGACAATGCAATATAATTTAATTATAATTAATAAAAATTAATTGATTAAAACTAATTATTTAAAGAATTACAAATACAGCCAGCTTGGCATCATTTTTGGCTACTTAGCGACCCTTTTGGCGATTTGTGTCAAAACTTGAAAAGGTTTTTTTCTCACGCTTTAAAGCATTCAGTTGAACTGTAATTTTATAAACAAGATTTTTTTGGATGACAATACGATACTTTAATGATAATTAATAAAAAATTAATGACTACTTAATGTTGTGATTTTGTCCTATGTATATACATATTTATATTAATTGTAACTATTTAATAAAAAGTAGCTAAAATAAAAGTTTTCTTTGATCTAAGTAGGAATTGATTTAAAATTTTTTTTATATTACTTGTTTTTGTTACAAAATGTCCTGCCGAAGAAAATGCTTGTTCGGATTTTATACTAGTAGGTGTTATCGTGTCATTAAATTGGAATATGTTCTTTTCAGGTAGTTTCCACATCTCCCTCCATTTTCAAAAAATAGACATTTTTTTTTGAATTTTTGATATGATAGTCTTAAATCTAATAGACTGCATGGTGCCCTTTGATAATGCTTTATCTAGTTCTGCTACACTTAAGGTATCCGACTACGTTCGTAACCGTGATCTCTAGTGATTTTTTTCCTTTTCCCAAGGGGTTTACTATGTTTGGTAAACACGGGCGTCACGACCCCGGGGTACCCCAGTGATCCTTCCCTATTTACGACCCTCCATCTTGTCAACCAATTTCTTCTTTTCCCGTCCAGACCACAGGCCTATGAATGTTTGGTGCAGTATAGCCAAAACTGGCTCTTGCGCCATAAAACACAAAACTCAACTCAACTCAACTCGGAACCGTGATTTTGCAAAAGCGTATAATTGGATAATATTTATGATATTTAGTGTCACTTAGATTAGAAAATGTACATAAAATTGTTTTAAGAATAGTATTACAATAAAAAATTATTGAAGTACACTATTTTGACAAAAATGAACATAGAATGACCCATTTTCAAAATATTCTCCTTTCGTGAAAAAGGCTTCTATTATATAATAATATTTTGCCTGTCTATAGCTCAGACCTCTTTACAGAGACTCAACTAGAATTTTTGAAACATATAACTTAGAAGTGGGTTTATCCGTGTTTTACGACAACAGAGGGGAGAAATTTTAAGAAAAAAACGCCGATAATTATTTCAAATGGTTATAACTCTGAAAATAATGTGAATTTTTCAAAAATCATAGTTGAGCCTCTGTGCAGAGGCCTCAACTATATATAGGCAAAATATTTTTATAATAGAAGCATGTTTCACACAAGAAGCACATTTTGAAAAAAGGTTATTCTAAGTTAATTTTTTGCCGAAATATTGAATTTAAATAACTTTTTTTTGTCAAAATGTCCTTAAAACAATTTTATACATGTATTCTAATCTAAGTGACTTTAAATATCATGAAAAGTGTCCATTTATGCCCCTTTTTAAAATCCCGGTTCCGAACGTAGTCGGATACCTTAATGGTTTTTGTGTATAAATTGATCCACACAGTTATTGAATCAGAATGTGGATTGATCTACTTAGATCTGTACGACGCTCTCCCGTACGAGAAAGGAAAGCTGCAGATATTTTTTTACTTATAGTACTTATAATTGCACAAAAAAATTCTACGTACATATTTCATAAGCAAAATATACATTTTCTAAGAATTAATTTCATAGAAAATTTTGATGAGAAAAAATTTTAAAGTATAATTCGAACAAAAATTAAATCCCGGGATTAACTATTTTAATCCCGGGATTGGAAAAAACATAGGGATCCTGGGGCTGCAAACCCTTCTATGAGCTTCTGATCAACTTTGTTTTTTGAATGCTTTCCAGTTACCTGTGTGTTTCTACTTTTCCCCCTTCCTAACAAAAAATTCTGTGACCACAGTCAATATGCAGCGTAATTTTGATCCATGATCAGATGACGAAGTCGACTTCTGAGAAGGTACTCCACTCTCCTCATCCAAATCAACTGATTATGATAATTTAGAACAGTGATGGCGAACCTATGACCCGTGGGTCAGTGTCTGACCCACGCAAGCTTTTTAACTGCCCCACGATTGCTAGGCAACTACTTGTTTGCTTACGCGGGTTTATTTAAATTTTCTAATTTGGGTGGACTATATTTATATTCCATTTGAATTTTTTCAAGCCCATTGACACAAAATCAATTTAAATGCTGTCTATTACCTTTAGTGTGATCATTACAGTTCCAAACACTGCGTAGCTAGTTCTGAGTGGACCCCGAATCCAAATTCTTCGGAGTCCCTTTTTGGTGGGCTCTCAATATTTTACTATCTCTTCTGACACATTTTAAGGCCCCTGAAGCTTGAGGGCCCCGTATCATTGATACGGTGGCAGCTACACCCTTGGTTCCAAAGCTACGCAAACGACAGCAAATGTATATGAAAGTATGTAGTACTTGAAATAAAGCAAAAGTGTTTACAAAATATCAAATAATGTGTATAAGTTTGCTCACATTTTGTTAGTTGAAAAACAATCGAAAACCAAAGCAAAAATCCATATTTAAAGCACTTTCTTGGGATAAAATGCACTTTAATCAGTTATGTTTGTAGAAAGAGACTTCCATAGCGTCCTTTTTTACCCATTATAAGCCAATTGAATTTAAAGATGTTTAGTTTTAAAAATAATACTTAGTTAAAAAATTTTAAACCTAACTGGTGCAAATGGGCATTAGTGACCCACGCGCTAGTATTAAAAAAAATATGAACAAAATTTGTCCACGTCTTAAAAAGGTTCGCCATCCCTGACTTAGAACTTCGATAGATTTAAGGCAGTATTTACATAATCGTAAAAAATAGGACCTAAATTTGGGACATTTTTTTTTTTGGATAGAAAATTATATCAACATTAATATTCCATTCTGACTTTTTTACCACGTAAAAAGCCACTTATAATATTTTAATAAACTATTCGTTTTTCTAACTAAATTTATGTACCAAATTTTTACGTTAAGTATTCTCTATATTTCGTCTACTAATGGGTAGTAATTTCGTAATGTTAAATACACATAATATTTTATTATATTATAATTTAAGCAATACAATATTGATCGATTTGTTTTCTTCATAATCTGAATCTATTTTTTGGTTCATTTTTTTAATATTAAGTAAAATCTACACACACAAAACATCACAGAAAAAATCTTGAAATTAGAAATAAGTTAATATAACTCTCGGTTTTTGTTTGAATTTCTTAAAATTATTTTTAAATCAACCATTTAAGTAACTTGTGAATTTTTTTTTTCACAAAAATATAAATCTATCTTTTACTGTTATTTTTTTTTATTTAAATTTGTTTTGAAATTTTATATAAAAATTTCACATATGTAAAATTTTATTTTTTTA
The DNA here is from genome assembly GCA_019973955.1 of Trichonephila inaurata madagascariensis. NCBI lineage: Eukaryota > Metazoa > Arthropoda > Arachnida > Araneae > Nephilidae > Trichonephila > Trichonephila inaurata. Next base: position 76,241 of record BMAV01019726.1, on the reverse strand, counting down.
AAAAAAAACTAACATTTTGTTACGAATAGTATATTGTTCATTCTTTATCTACGAGTAAAAGTTTCGGTTTCTACGACAAATGTTTTGGGCCCGAGTGCTTCGTAATTTATCTTTCTGACATATTTTTGAGATCCCAACATCTCGGAGGTGGAAGATATTTTAAGACAGCAGGATAAAAATATTCGTAAAACATTATTCTATTAAAGCCTCCAAATCCCTCGCTAAGATTTCCGTGTTTTTCATTTTCTTTTAGATGAATATTAAACCTTCTTCCTATACTTAATTTTTTGTACTCGTTTTGCTACTTTTCAGAATTTTTAAATACAATTTTTTGAAATTTCAGTCACCAAATGCATATTTTTCCAACGTAATTGTGATATAATATTTTTTTATGTCTATATTTTCTGTATCAAAAAAGAAAATACTTTGCAAAAGCTTATCTTCTCTTTTCATTTCAGCACATGAATTCTAATGATGAAACTTTAGTTGTTAGCTTACAGAAGTTGTAATTTGATGTAAAAAAAAAAAATTATAGCATTCATTACATTTCATTTTACAAATAATTTGATTTTTCGATAAGGTCCTAACTGCTAAGGTGTTAGCAATTCTTAGAGATTAATTGTTATTATTAAATTGGAATAAATAATCTACCAAATCGCGGAGTTTATTAAACATTTATAATTCTCAAAAATCACGAAAAATAAAGGCGAAAGATTTATCCCTTCTGTTATACTCTTCAGTTTAGTAAAAGAGTTAACAAAGCATGTGTGTAGTCGAGATATTAAAATAAAAATATACAAAAGTTAAGCATTTTAAAGGTTTAATCACAGCAAAAATTAAATAATCAAATAAACAAAATAATAAAATAAAACGATATATTTTTGTTATTCTCTTATTACATAGATGACCATATATATATGTGATCATAGTGCTAAGTTGTTTAGTAATAGTTACGAGTTATTAGTCATATTACTCTAGTTAGTATCAGTATTACCCCATAATAGTATTAAAATATTTTTTATGCACATATATGTAAGAAAAATATTATAATACTATAAAGGAGTACTAAAATTCATGTCTCTCACTTTATTATCGACTTAACCGTGACAGATTACAATTAAAACTTTCTATACAAAAATTTGAGTTAAAATTTAATAATTGAAATAACGAATTCTGTATTAATAAAGTTAAAGTTTCATGCATATGTTAAGTTTCTTCATGTATATTTTAAATAAATAATTCAGAGTATAAAAATAAAACGAATTTCTGCACATGTCATTATATATATATATATATATATATATATAAATTTTTATGATATCATAATCTGATATTTGTTGAGGGTATGATTCGTGAGAAGGTAAGGAATATTTCTTATTCTAACAAAATAAATCCGCCCGAACAGGGACTCGAACCCTGGACCGTTAGGTTAAAAGCCTAACGCTCTACCGACTGAGCTATCCGGGCTTGTCCAGTGTGCTTGTTTCTACCATATTATCGTAAGTTACAACAGCTGAAACTATATTTTCTTTATCGTACTTTATCGCTTTCATCGCAAAATATTTACTATCAATGATTAAAAGGCTCTGTTTGAAATTTCATTCGATCTGATTCTACGTTTTATGATAATAATAGAAAAAAAAATGTTATAGGAAGTTCTAAGAAAATAATCCAAAATATAGTGTAAAATTTGTTGTTTTTGAAAATGTATCTTCTTAATAATAATTGAAAAAAAAAAATGGTCAATTAAATTTGCCGAAAAATAAATGATAGAATAAGAATGTACATAATTTTCTTAAGAATGACCTGTTTATTCTTATATTTTAGAAGAATTTAACTTTGATATTTTAAACTTGTTGTTAATTATATATTTTCCATGTATCTTTGTTACTGCTATTAGTGCTTTTTAAAGGAATAATTTATTAAATCTCATTATCGTAAGAAATGTTATTTTTCCATTATAATAGAACTAATACAAAAACAAGTGAATTTGTAATCCAGGTAAATTTGGTCTCAATAATGATTTTTTTTTCTTTATATATTATGACAAAATATAGCTATAAATACTTAGGAGCTTATATAGTTGATTTATTGAGCAATATTGGGGAAGTAAATTAAAAATGACAAAGATTTCTGCAAATGAAAATACAATTGGTTCAATACACAATAATTGCTTATATAAAGGAAATGAGATCTTATCTTATGTAGCCGCAGAGGGTTTGTTTTTCTTTTCTTTAAACAAAAGCTGTTATTACAGACACCAGTTTGTTATTTTGAAAGAAAAATAATTAAACAAAACGTTTTATATTGTTTCAAAAAATATTTTAAAACAAGCACTTTTTATACTCGTTCGGAATACATTTTCCGAATTTTATTTTTATTTTCATATCAATAATATTTTTCTTAAATTTTATTTTAAAATACGTAATATTTATATCTTAATCATGTTATGAATAAAATACTAAATTAATATACTTCATTTATTTTAGTAGGCCTTCTACAAATACACGATACACATACTTAATTCAGATAACCCCGGTACATAAATTTTTTCGAATTTCAGTAAGGTTTTTATCCATAATTCTCCATCACAATGTACCAGAACATAATTTTTTAAAAAGTAAATTCTTTGCATAATTATATTTTTACGTGTTTTTGAATAAAAGTGGACATAAATATGAATATTGCTTAACTCTTTATAAAAGCATTCTGACTTTGTGAATTGTAAGTTTTAAATAACACATCCAAGTTACATTGAATATTGTAATTATTCTGTATATTTTTACTTATAAAGCTTAAAAAGAGGGTATGAAAGGACTGACCTTTAAATATAACTATGAAGAGGAAATAAAAACTTACCTTTTCTAAATGGGATTATTTATAAATCGCATAGTTTTTCAATATCAGTACAAATATTCGCAACACAAATTTGGTTAATTATGCACGATATAAATTGCGCTGATAATCTTCGAATGTGTACGTTAATATCATACGACCAGTTTAATATTAGATAATTAATTTAAAGCAATCCTAGTCAGAATAAAGAGATTACTATAAATCATTATTTAATTTTATGGCTGGAGCTAATTTATTACAAAACACAACAAAAATGGAAAGAAATAGTATATTTTGAGAATAATTTAATGATAACGCTACGAATGAAGCCGTGGTCTTACATTTCTAGCTCTAGATGTAAAATATTATATATACTTTTTTTTAATAAAACACTAAAGAAAGTAAGTATACTTTAGAAATTTTTGGCTTTTTTATTTTATTATTTTTAAAAATAATTTCGACGTAAATTACCTCAGCTATATTTTGTATGTGTAAAGAAATACTTGAATTTCCGTAGAAATTTTCGAATATACAAAAATGAAATATACCCTTATAACATTTTTTTAAATATAGAATTTGAAAATTCTTTACTAGCTTCTTAAAATATGTATATACTTCTTAATATATCTAGGAGGGCAACAGTTGCTTCATCATTGGCGTGTAGCATATCATACGATTGATTAATTGATTGCTTAATGACGTCGCATTTAGAAGGAACAGGGGGGCTAATGGCGTTGGACCTCACAATATTGAGTTTCTAGGAAATTCATGTATTTGGAGGAAAGAATTAATTAAATGGAATTCATGTGATGCAGTAGAGCACACAAAAATGTTTCAAGGAAGGGGTCCAGGGTCGAAAGTCCACCATTTTGGTTTCATGCTCCAATACGCCGCCCAACATATTCTTTTGATTTTGTCACAATTTTCGGGAACAAAAACAATACAAAATTAATTATTGAATAAATAATTAGCATTAAGTAATAAAATAAATTATTAATAACAAACACATAATTAAACTTTACGTAATATATACATAGGATTATAACCAATCGAAAAAAAAATCAAGGGTTAGGGGAGTGTCTGGACCCCTAAAACACCTCCCTTGTCTGCGCTACTGATGTGACGTCATATCAACATGATAACTACAAACACATGTTTCCAGACAATCAGTTCACAAATTTGTGTGAAGTCATAGTCACATGATTAACATAAACGTATATTTCCAGTTAATTAGTTCATGCGCTTCACTGTTGCCAACTTTTGCTCTTTGCGGATTCTTTTAAAAAGTATATCTTTGTAAACAATAATAATGCAAATAGCGCCAAATAAAACACCTTCGATTTAAAAGTACTCGTGTAATATAAGTATTTTTCTTAATTTTGAAAAACTTTTTGAAGAGTCGTAACGTTTAAAAATTTTTACACACAATTATCAAATCTGAAATTTTATTTAAATTTTTCAAGTAGAAAAACAAGTACAAGTATAATGTCAGTTCGGAATTCAAAGGAAATCACGTGATTGTATTTATCACGTGACAATCAATAATTTAGTCCATTGCTTATAAGAAAATACAACTTAAATCCCATGTTATAATTTATCTAATTGTACTGAATTATAAATTTAGCTTTAAAATCTAAAATATGGTATCGAAATTACCTTAATCAGTGTAATAATAAGTAATTGCATATCATTATTCAATACATTCTACGATATAATTTTCTCTCTGTACTTACATCAACTTTTCTTACCATTAAATTTTCATAACGTCCATATGTACCATCATGGGAAAAAGAAAGTCGGAAAAATCCAGCAAAAAAATTCCGAAAAGGACCGTCAAAAACTCATCAATTCGGTTCTTCTTTCCGTTGAAAGCGGAAGTTTTTAGTGTAAATTAGTACTCATCTCTACTATCCTTCATCGGCGTGTGTGGGAACTGGTTCCTTTCGCCCCGGGGTGGACCGACACAGGAGGGCGGTAGAGACAATTATCGAACGGTCCCCTCCTTTTGTTCAGTGGTGTGGAGGATGTGAAAAAAATTAATTATCCACCGAGAATGATCGATTGGTAAGTGATTGGGTTACTTTTTGATGGAATGACTTTCATCTTTGTAATTGTTTGTGTAAGTAGCTGTTGGACGGCGGAACCTTTGATACGAATCTACGGCGCTTTATTATTCATAAACTTGGAGGCTAGAATTAAGGGTATGTTGCTTTTTTTCTGGGTACTTTTTACGTCATTTGGTTATAAAGTGCTGAAAGGGGATAAAACATGTTTGAATTCTCAAAAGATTAATACAGAACATATTTATGTAAAACAAAGTTTTTAATTTTTAGGTAGCAGCTTCTACACTGGTGTGCAAAACTTAAGCAACAGGTGGGTTTATTGCCATAACTTCAC
>BMAV01019726.1:27940-55555 GCA_019973955.1 Trichonephila inaurata madagascariensis | reverse complement strand
AAAGTTCACCATTCTTGTATCATGCTCCTTTTGATTTTGTCGATTTTTGGGAACAAAAAACAGTAAAAAACTAATTATTGTATAAATTATTAGTATTAATTAATAAAATTAATCATTAATAACAAACATTTAATTAAATTTTACGTATTATATACTTAAAATTATAATCAATCCGACAAAAAATCAAGGGCCTTGGTGGGGGGGCTCCGGACCCCTAGGACACCTCCTTGTGTGCGCCACTGTCACTGGTCATATATCAAATTTTTCTTAAAATAAAATTATGAGCATTATCGCTGTTTCCAGTTACTAAATAATGGTACCTACCAAACGCGATTTATAAGAAAGTACAAAATTAATTCAACAAAAGACAATTTTAGCAATTGTAATTACAATTAATTGTCTTTAAAGAGTTTGTTGTATTTTTTATATTATTCTTTGTTTTTTTTTTATATCTATGAATTTTGAATTATTTTAACAAACTAAATATTTAAGACTCTTAAAAATCTGTTATTTAAATATAGACATAAAAACAATATCTCGAATATCATAAAAAATGAATTTCATGTACGATAAATTATCTTACATATTAGCATTTAATACAAATGTAAGCATGTAGCCTGTATTGATTAATTTGCAAAACTATATTTATTATCTTTTTAAATTTCAAAAAATTGTAAAATTAAGTAATAAAATGAAAAGATTCCTATAATGGGGATTAAAAAAGTAATATAGGGCCGGTCATACTATATGAATTTTAAAAAGTAAATAAAATGATAGGTATATAATAAAATAGTATGATATAAAAATAAAATGAGTGTAATAAAATTAACTATATCGCGTTAATTTAATTTTACATCAAGTTAAACATTTTAAAGTTTTAATCACCACAAAAAATAAGAAAATAAAAAAGATACATTTTTGTTATTATTTTATTACGCAGATGACTATATATATATATATATATATGGTCATAGTACTAGCTATTACACCGTAATAGTAATAAAATAACTTTTTTTTATATGTATATCTATGTAAAAAAATACTTTAGTACTATAAAGACGTGCTAAAATTCATCATCTCTCACTTTATTATCAACTTAACCGAAATAGATTTCATTTAAAACTTTCTATACAAGTTCGAATGAAAATTTAAAAATTAATTAAGTTAATAAAGTTTCATGCATGTATTATTCAAAATAAATAATTCAGAGTATGAAAATAAAACGAAATTTTGCGTGTGACTATAAATTCTTGTAACATCATAATCTGATATTTGTAGAGATTATGATTCATGAGAAGGTGAGGTCATATTTTTTCTCATTCAGACAAAATAAACTCGCCCGAACAGGGACTCGAACCCTGGACCGTTAGGTTAAAAGCCTAACGCTCTACCGACTGAGCTATCCGGGCTTGTTTGGCAAGTTCGTTTCTACCATATTATCGTAAACTACAACAGCAGCTGAAACTTTTATATTTGTTTTATCGCTATTTTATCGCTTTCATCCCAAAATATTTACTATCAATGATTAAACTGTACCTATAAAATTTCATTCTATCCAATACTACTTTTTATGATAATAATAGATAAAAAAAAAAATGTTAAAGAAAATTTTATCTGATATACAGCATCACTATGTTTTAACAATACCATTGGTGTAAATGAAGCGAGGATTTAAGGAGGAATTTATTTAATTTTATCATTCATATTAAAATTTGGTTTGAAATATGCTTCTTTAAATTTGAATCAATAACAAATTTTACCTATCTAGGATCAGAAATAAATTACTAAAATGACATGATTCCTAAAATTAGAAAGAGAATTATTGCAGCTAATCACTGCTTCTTTGGTTTAAGACAGGGCTGATTTAAATTCATTTCGGGTCCAGGGCGCAGAAGATCTACAGGTCCCCTTGACACTGGAGGATCGAAATTTATAACTAGAAAATCTGGTTAAGTCCAGCTTATCAACTTTTTGCTAGTGAGCTCAAGAAGTTGTTCCAAATAAAAGTTGTTTGAAATTCTAGCCAATGGGATTCTTCGTCATAAACAAGATGGCGGCTTCGGTTTCGTCTAACACATCAAATATGCCGTATAATATTTTAATGGTGTATAATATTTTAACTGCGTATAATATTTTAAATAGGATGGGGTTCCATTTCTGTGTACACCCATGAACAAAAGCGCAAGCGAAGTAAAAGAAATAATTTTGGATGTTCGTTTTCCGAAGCAGAAAAATCGGTGAGTAATTTTTCAGTGTGGAGATAGAGCACGGCTGACGTCAGAGCATGTCGTTTTGCTTACGGCAACTCTTCTGCCTCAGATTAGGCCAAAAATTGGACGAAAAAGTTGCATGGAAAATGTACGTGTGATACGGCTTTTAAAGTGAAGAACTGGAGATCAATTGCTGGGAGAAGAATAGAATGGGAAAACTTCGGAAAAAGGCTTAGGCCTACATTGGGCTGTCATGCCAATGCTGATATATATATGTGTGTGATGATTTATTAAAATCACTGGAACAATTTAAAAAAATTATTAGTAATTACAAATATTTTATTTATGATTTACTTTACTGTGTAATTTATTTGCACATATTAATTCATGATACACATACACCGTATATAAATATATACTTACTAATGTACAAATTACGTTGTTATATTATTATATATATAAGTCTTATCTTTTGGACTTAGGAAATCAGATTGTAGGGTTAAACATAGTTTTAAGGCCCACAACCTTCCCCTAAATTTGCCTATATTACGGGGCTGAAAGAAAGGTAAAATAGTGAATGAAGAATAAATAAGTTTCTAAAATTCTAAGCCCGAATCCGATACTAATAACATTAATCCACATACTATGTGAAAGAACAAAAATCAGACTTCCAAAAGAAGAATAACACTATTAAAAAGAATGTAAAATCCGAACAGCAACATATTAAGTGAATACTTTAATCACAATCTACCAAATCATTCGAACAAGAACGAATTTAATGAAATTTATTAAAAGTATTTAAAAAAAAAAACTTTAACTTAACTAAAAAACATAAAAACCACATAAAAATTTAAATAATTGTATTGGAAATAAAACATTTATAGAATTAAAAAGTAGCAGGATTAAAGAATTTAAAAATTACTAAATAAAATAACTGTTGACACCATCTAGCGGAGATAAAATCAAAGAATATGGAGAATAGAGAAAAAGCCTTAAAAAATCAATAATATATACATTAATTATTAATAATATTATTAATAATTGAATTATTATTATAATTAATATATATATTATTATATTATACTATTCTATTATAAATTTCTCTACACGTATATATAGAGAAATTTAATAGGATAGTCATAATCTAAAAAAATATTAATAAATTTTTTAACATTATTAATTATTTAACTGTGTTTACTAACTAAAAAATTGTTACGTTGTAAAGAATTAGGAATTATGTTTATATAGAAAGAAATATGACTATCACTATTCCAAAAAAAAAAAAAAAAACAAAAAATTTAATAATGTTAAAAGTAAAGGCTTCCCTTTAAAAAAATATTATTATTTTTACTTCATTATTTGTAATATTCTAATTTCTATAAAGGTAATCTTTAGTAAGAGGATTATTATTTGTTTTAATATATAAGGTTCAGATGATAATGATAAAAATCTATAATAGAAATACATTTTCGGGATTCTTACAGAGATAATTGAATCAATATATCTAAAATATAAAAATTATTATTAATAATCTTAGTATATTTTAAAAAAGTTTATAAAAATTAGCTTATAACTGTTGCAAGCAGGTCTACTTTGTAGAGTGCTGTATTTATTAATATAGTTTACCGTTAAAATTAGTATAATTTTACATTAGTAATAATTCAGTAAGAATTTTTATGAAATTCTATAATATTATTTTGATTATAATTATTGTAATTTTTTAAAAGAATTTAATTAGATCACTAATTTTTATGGAATTAAATAAATTCTCAAAATCATAACTATGAATAGAATAAATATCTATTAAATTAAAAAAAATTAATGAATTTTCAATTTTTCTTTTAATAATAGCCAAGAAACTGACACAATTTATAGTATTTTGTAAACGATTTGTAATCTAGTGTACCAGAAATAGTGATGTAAGCTTTAAAGCTGTTATAAACTGTACGAAATTTTTTAGGATTTGTATGGAATTTAGTGGTTAAAAAATACAAGGAACTTCTAGTAGAAGTATGCCTAATTTTTTACAAATAGTTTTTATATGATTACAAATTTCTTTAAAACAGGATCAGATTTATGAAATTATTTATTATTGTGAAAATGCTCATTAAGTATAACATAAAAATATTCGAAAATTATGGCCTAAGAATTATTTTACATGAATTGATGACAGTGTACTTGCAAGTGTACTATTCCAATAAATAGATATAATTTTCAACTATTATAGTTAGAAGAGATTCATTGAGTTGATTTTATGAATCTGCACTGTACTTTATTTAGGGCTTAATATTCTTGCTCATGCATGTGAATTATGGATGTTTTTTTTTCTCTCTTTCAAATGGGACTGTGAATTGGTATTTTACCATTGCAGACCAAGTACATTCCCCGGGTATCACTTTTTAGTGCTGCACCAAATTGGTGGATACTAATTACTGCAATGTACTTTTGACGCACAGTTTCCTCCCCAGAGGGAGGCACTTGAGCTCTGACGATGCGAAATCGTTCTAGGAATTTAATTTTGCCGAGAGCACTCAAGTCAAACCGGCATTCTAGGGATTTTTAACATGCTGTATAATCATACGTCGTGGAAGTTGTCGATTTTCTGCATTAGGAGAATCCACCAACTTCGGACGGGATTGAACCTGCAAACTCGTGGGTACAAGGCCAGCGCCAAACCAACTACGCCGCGTAAAAAAAAAAAAAAAATGCCCAAAAATGGGCTTTTACTACTGAGCTCTTCGGGCACGAAATATGTATGTATGAATTTAGATTCTAAGTTCTGTATACTGTTTTAAAATGTTTGGATATTTTATGTTTCTGTAAAATGTGATATTGTTTTAACATCAATTAAATAAAACAAAGCAGTTATAAGCAGCTTAATTAACAAGAAATATTTATGGCTATTACACAAATCCATACTGAGTTTAGTAGTCAAAATAAATACCAAATCAGATTTAAGCACGAAAAATAATTGCTGACTTATAGATAACTGTTTAATGCCTCCTCACAGATTGATATTTTACAAAAGGTGACTACATTTGAAACTGTGGTTTTGAAAAAGTGTATAAATGGATATTTTTTTGCTATTGAATATCAGTTGAATTAAAATATACTACATATAACTACTACTAAATATACTACTTACGAGTCCTTTGACAAAAAATTACTTAAAAGCAATTTTTTTGCAAAAAATGAAGATAAATTGAAACATTTTCAAACATTTAACATTCATGAAAAATAATCTTATAACGATAATATTTTACTTGAATATAGCTAGGATTTCTATAACGGAGTTGAACTAAAATTTTTGAAATATTTACTTAGAAGTGGGTTTATTCATATTTTATTATATCAAAGTAGAGAAATTTTAACAAAAAAAAACAAAAAAAAAAAAACACCCATTATTACTCCAATTGATCGTAACTCTGAAAATCATGTGATTTTTTCAAAACCATTAGTTCAACCTCTGTATAAAAGTAATGGATTTATATAGGTAAAATATTATTATTATAGAAGCATTTTTTTATAAAAGGAGAATGTTTTGAAAATGTGTCATTCTTTCTTCCTTAGTCTTCTAATAATATTCTTAAAACAGTTTTATATGTATATCAGTGATTTAGCTAATCCTGAGCGATCCCTGTATTAAAATTCCTTGAAAGCCTTTTTGTGGAAAAGAATTTTTTTTCAAAGGGGGCTGTGGATTGATATTTATCATAACAGACCACTGCTAGTACATTCTACAGGAGCTGGTATCCCTTTATAGTTTGGCACCATATAGGTAGATACAGGGCCGGCTCTAGCAGTTTTGCCGCCACAGACAAAAATGGAAAATGCCACCCTTCTCTCTCTATATATATTATTTTAAGTCTTAAAAAATTCAAAATAATTCGAAATTAAGGATGTAATTATTTGTTACTATTTCAAATGAATGAAATGGAAGATAAGGAATCGTCTATTTAAGCAGTCCAATTTCTTCGAAAAATAATCTACTAATGGTGGGGACCACAAGCATTTGTTTTAATTTATAATAACTACACTCAAGACTAAAATAAAACATCTCCTGTGGCTCTGTATCTACCCAGACCTCTTATTACTCTTGTCTCCTTTTGGATAGCTGGAACCGGACATCATAAGGATGAAAAAAATGTCACTTGTGACCTCACTCCGGAATGGGGAGAAAGTTACTAGTTAAAGATGTGTAAACATATTAAACTTTATGCTTTAACATATGCTCCCGCCTTAAACCCTTCAAGTTTCAAGATAAAAGAAAACTGTCATTAAATATACAGAGTAAAAAATAAAAAAATTAAGATACGTTAAACGAAAAACCAAATTCAGACCCAATAACATTTCAAAAAATATATCAAATTTTTTGTAACAATAAAAAATATATTTTTCAAATTTGATCCAAATGTCGCCCTTAAAATTTGCCACCACGGGCAAGGGTCCGGCCCTAGAGCCGCCCCTGGTAGATATCAATTGCCACGATGTTCTTTTGACACTCACTTTTCTCCCCAGGACAAAACTGTACCAGGCTTTAATTTCGCCGAGAGAACTCAAGGCAAACAGACATTTTAGGGATTAGCATGTCGCATAATCATATGATATCGACAATGTCAAATTTTTTCATCGTGAAAATCCACCGACTTGGGCCAGTGGAAAAGGAAAAAAAGACTCTTATTTCAGTGGCAGAATGTTATACATTTTGGGGCCCCTTACTATTGATACAGGTGTTACGGCAGCGTTTCTTAAACTGTGGAGCGTACTCCACGTTTAAGACACGTTGTTAACGCTAGGGTCGGGGTGAGCATATCCTTGAAGTCAAAAACAAAAAAATATATTTAAAACAATATATTAACTTACTGAAAGGAAGAAAAAAATACATTCTGACCGATAATTTATACTGATATAATACACTTATAAATATACCAGTACTGTACAATGTATTTGATAACAATACTAAGTTAAGAACAAATTTAATAATTACCAGTGAGCATGGCCATATCCTATATAATATTATATACAAAATGTAATACTTATCTTGTTAATTTGCACGGTTTACAATTAAAGTCGTATTGTAGCTTTAGCGTCAAAGTATAGTATTATTGAATTCAATACATTGTTATTGTATGGAGGGGGTGCGATGAAAATTATTATTGAAAATTTGGTCGCAAATACTAAAAGTTTGAGAAGCACTGTATTACGGTGATAGCTACGCCTCTGACATATCTTCTAATTAAACTGACACTAAATATCAAAAAATTATTCATTTATACGCTTTTTCAAAATTACGGTTCCAAACGTAGTCAATCACCTTTAAAGTATGGAACGTCGACCATTCAAATTTACATTCTAAAGTTTTCGGTTCACTGTATAATAAGCAATCTTAGTTATTTTCAGATAAATAAAAAATAGTTTAAATTAGCGGTCACCAAAGTGGAGGTCCGTGAGAAAATTTCGCTGGTCCCCAGAAAAAAATGGGGAATATACTTATACTCATCACGTAAGTAATGTTTTAAGATGCATTGAAACATAATTCAATTCATAACAATACGTTAAAAGTTATAAAAACGCTACTTTATAGAATAACGCCAGAGTAAATAAGTCGAACTGCTGTAACTGCATTGTTAAGCAGCAAGTAATAACTAGGGTTCCCGGGAAATCATGTGATTTGTATACTTTTTCTATTCCCGGAATTTACCGGGAATCGCCGGGACCTAAACACGCTGGAATAGTTTGTTGGTAATACTTGAAAGATTTTTAGAAATAAAGTCAGCAATTTTAAAAGCATTATCGACATTAAAGAAGAACAAATGATGGCCAATGTAGAGTTTGAAACTGTGACTACAATTGTAGCAGGCTTAATGCCAGTAAAAATTAGCTTAGAAAATTATGCAGTCGAAAGGCAACTTTGCTAAATGCAGAAGGTGTATTTTCTTTCGTTATTGGAGAATTGAACGAACAAAATTCAGAATTTGAGAAAAATAGGAAATATTCTCTAATCCAAAGAATTAATGAGAGACGCAACGTTAATTTAATAGGTTTCAAGTAATATCTGAATGTTGGGAAAAAATAAGAAGCAGCTGCAATTACTGTGGATATTTCGCGATTGCATGATAAAAACTGTTTAGTTAGACAAGCCCAAATGATAGAGGAACAAGGTCTTTCTGCGAAGAAGAGGAATCAATTTTCAACTCTTTGCACTCAGAAGAAGATAGCATGGAGATTTTGAAGGAAAAACCTCTGACGTTGGACGAAAAATTAGAGAAAGCAATTTTTTTCTAAAACAAAAGTTTTATATTGTTCAACCAAGAAAAGTACGTTTCAACAAAATCATAAAACAAGAGATGCAGTTGTTCAAGCCGACTGAAAATCCATCACCAAACATTATAAAACTATGTGAGGCCTTACATACAATTCCTTCAACGTCAGTTGAAGACTAGAGAGCATTTTCTGCTGCCGAATTGTTCGTCACAAAGCTAAGAACTAGGCAGAGTGATAAAAGTATAAATTGGTTATGTTTTCTGAAATCCTATTTTGAAAATGAACAAACAATTTATTATATATTTTTTTGTATTTCTTAGCTCATAATATAAATAAGTATTAATTTTGGAATTTATGTTTCCTTATTTTATATATTATTATTGATTTTATTTAAAAATAACTTGTTTTTAATTTTTTTTTGAAATTTTAATGTATTTTCCGGAATTCCGGGAACGACAATTACATTCCCGGGATTTTCTGGACATTCACGGTAATGGAAAAACCCGGAAATCAGAAACCCTAGTAATAACCCTAGTTATAAAAAGCACTTGATACTATTTACAGAATCTTTTGCTCGTTGTTACCCAAAGAATGAAGATCTCAGCAATGGTAATATGTGGATAATAAATCCGTTTGCAGCGAAAAGTCACAGGATAATAATTTAAGCATGCATCTAAAAAAAAAAAGCCTCATCGACTTATCGTTCGACAAAACTCTCAAATTTAATTTTCATTCATCCTCATCAAGATCTCAGTTTTAGCTTTCCATAAAAAGTGAATACCCTTTTCTTAATGAACAGGCGATGAAAATTCTGATTTAATTCTCCACAACTTATTTATGCGAAAAGGCCTTTTCATCTGTCACGGCCATCAAAACACGGTACCGATCTCAGCTTGAAATAACTGCAGTTCTTCGTCTTGCAGTAACAACATTGGATCCAAATATCTACAACCATATTTCAAATAAGCAGGAGCATCCATCACACTAGGAATGTATAATGCTAAAAGCTTGATATACTTAAACCATTTTTTGTTTTGTTTTTGCAGTTTTTGTTTATTTTGTTTATTTTATCTGGTTTATTAATAAAGCTTTCATAATTTGATTACAATTAATAGTTTCATTTTATTAACCAGGTATATTTTATGTGTTCTTGATCACAATTTTTTTATAAATATATTTAACCCTTAAAAATTCCTGTTAGTGGTCCGCGGGATTTAAATTATGGATTTACTGGTCCGTGAGATCAAACAGTTCGACGATCGCTGATTTAAGGTATCCGACTACGTTCGGAACCATGAGTTTAAAAAAGCGCATAAAGGGATAATTTTCATGACATTTAGTGTCACTTAGATTAGAATACATGTATAAAATGGTTTTAAGGACACATTTTAACAAAAAAAAATATTTAAATACAATATTTCGGCAAAAAATTAACTTAGAATAACCTTTTTTCAAAATGTTCTCCTTTTACGAAAAATGCTTCTATTATAAAAATATTTTGCCTGTATATAGCTCACACTTCTGTACAGAGGCTCAACTGTGATTTTTGAAAAATTCGCATTATTTTCAGATTTACAACCCATTGAAATAATTATCGGCGTTTTTTTCTTAAAATTTCTCCCCTCCGTTGTCGTAAAACATGGATAAACCCACTTCTAAGTTATATATTTCAGAAATTCTAGTTGAGCCTCTGTATAGAGGTCTGATCTATATACAGGCAAAATATTATTATAATAGAAGCATTTTTCTCAAAAGGAGAATATTTTGAAAATAGGTCATTTTTTGTCAAAATATTGTACTTAAATAATTTTTTATTGTAATACTATTCTTAAAACAATTTTATATACATTTTCTAATCTAAGTGACACTAAATATCATAAATATTATCCATTTACACGCTTTTACAAAATCACGGTTGCGCGCGCGTACGTAGTCGGATACCTTAAACTAATTAATACAAAATTATATATTCTTCTATGCTTTCCCTTTCACCACGAAGTGCACTTATATTTTTTTATATACGAAACACATCACTGAACAGTGAGTCTCAATTACTCTAGAGGGGGTGGGGGTGGGGATTGCAGAGCACAATCGTCTGCTTTTAAAACCGCCGCAACCTCAAAGTTGCCTCTAATGAGCAATCATCTCATCACTGACGCGAAGGGAGGATGCGAGGTTAAGAATAGACACGTGCCCCCCTGTTTGCTATTCCCCCTTCCTATATCTGTAAGCGAGGGGGAGGAGTCAAAGTCGTAAATCAAATCGTCTTTCGTCACGCCCCTTCGTAGAGAATTCTGTCATTCGGAATGTCAGGGACGATTCCAAAGATCGCGACGCTGCAGTAATGGATGTGAAATTGGGTGAATTGGCTGGAAATGCGAATTTGGGGGTATGCAATCGCAGACGATTGCTACTTCTTTTGTTTCAGATTTTTCTAGGTCATTGGGGCTCAATCGGTGGGTATGAGTACTCTCTTGACACGTGCTAAACCATTCAGGAATGTATGAAGAATTGTCAGTAAAAGCAGAAAGAGAAATAAGTAATAAGGAATCAAACATATAGTTAATGGAGCAATAAATAGAATCACCGCTGGTTCTGAAAAATGCTTGGAATGGCGGGGAAAAAATAATATGGAGATTTTATCTAATTAAACATAAAGTTTATATTTTCATGTAAATATATAATAGTTTTTATTTTCTATGTAATCATTATTTTTTATACTCAGAGATGAGAGTGAAAAGAATAATAATTATTTCAAATAACTTTTTTCTTATTTCCAATGGGATGCGAATTGGTCAGTGATCATTGTATACCTAGTACATCCCCAGGGGCCTGGTATGCCTTTTTAGTGGGGCGCCCTATAGACGGATACCAATCGCCACATGTAATTTTGACTCCCAGTTTCCTCCCTAGAGGAAGACACCTGAGATCTGAGGATGCGAACCTGTACCAGGATTTAATTTTACTGAGAGCACATCCAAGCTAAACAGACACTCTAGGGATCTTTCACATGCTGTATAATTATACGACATGTCCGCTGTCGACATACTGCATTATGAAAACTTACCGACTTGAACTGGGATCGAACCCGCAGCTTTAGGTACAGAAGACCAGCGACAAACCAACCCCGCCACCCAGCCGGCACATCGAATAACTAATTAAGTATGTTCTACGATTAAACAATTATTCTTTATATCTGATACAATTTTTTTTAATACGTATGGTCTGAACACAAAAACTATACATAAGTCCCGATTTAAGAATGTTTTTAAAATTTATTTTTTCATTGTTTTATATTATCTTTCAAATCAATGAATAGCGATGGCAAAGCTTTAAGCATTAAAAACACGAATATATCGATGAGAATCTAGGATAAGGATATTCATAAAATTATTTTATAGAATAAAGTTTTTGAATTTTTAACAAGCACTCTCATAAGCAGTAGCGCACACAGGAATTTTTCAAGGGCGGGTGGGGGGGGTCCGAGGTCGAAAGTTTACCATTCTTGTATCATGCTCCTTTTGATTTTGTCGATTTTCGGGAACACAACACAGTAAAAAACTAATTATTGAACAAATAATTAACATTAATTAATAAAATCAACCACTAATAACAAATAATTAAATTTTACGTACTATAAAAGAATTAGAATCAATCGGAAAAAATCAAGGGCTTTGGGGGGGGGGGCCCAGACCCCCAGGACCCCTCCCTTGTGTGCGACTGCTCATGAGCAATATTAATATCTCTTTTGTAATACTATACTAACTATAATTACCATGAATTAATTTGAAACTTCCTTTTTATTGTGTTAAAAGGTAGATAGTATTGAAATAAAAGACAATCAGTAAAAATGTTACAAAATTAAATAAATATTTAAAAATAAAGATATTTTTAAACATCTTAGCGTTGTTTTATTTAAAAATTTGACTTGTTTTTAAATTTCTTAGCATATTACTTACACACAATAATATAAAAAAAAAATTGAAAATCATAAAATGTGTTCAACAGTAACCGAATGAAGAATTTATTTATAAACTAATTTTCGCATATTATTTTTATATTAATATAGCAATAGAAATGTACATTAAAAATAACTATTTTGCAATTTTTATTATTCTCTAAGAATTATTTATTTGTGGAGTTTGTAATAAGTTTCTTATAAAATAAATAGATTTATGATTCATGAGGAAACTTATCAGCTGTTTAATTTGACATGAGTATCCTGACAGCTCCGAATAGCGAGGTAGCGTGGCCGAGTGGTCTAAGGCGCTGGTTTTAGGCACCAGTCTTTCGAGGCGTGGGTTCGAATCCCACCGCTGCCATGGTGTAACTTTTTCTTTTCTTGTGACGAAAAGTAATATTTTTCATAAGCTAAGAGGGTTTTACCCATTTTTTTTTCGTTTTTTTGTTTTTTTTCACTTCTAATTTGTTACTTCTTTTGTTAAAATCTCTTATTACTATTATATTTTAATTTGAATCCTCATTCACACACAGATGTGATTTTCTGTTTATATTGCAGTTATATTCATTCAGGTGCGTAACAAGGGCGTGACTGAATAAATTTTATTGCTTTTCAAGCATGATTTTTTTTTAGTGTTAAGTATTTGTTTCTTCAAAATTTCTTATTTCTTAAAAAATTCAAACATTAAATAATTTAAATGGACTAAATGCTAGCAATTCGCAATTTTTATTTAGTAAAAACTTAATGGTAAAAAATTCTTCGTCTACTAATTTTTATTGTGTGAGTTTGTCATTTCTTTTATTGGTGGAGCAAAGATGGGCTACGAATACTCTACTATTGCTATTCTCAGTAGCGCACACAGGAATTTTTCAAGGGGGGGTCCGGGGTTGAAAGTTCACCATTCTTGTATCATGCTATTTTTGATTTTGTCGATTTTCAGGAACAAAACACAGTAAAAAACTAATTATTGAATAAATAATTAGCATTAATTAATAAATTAATCATTAATATAACAAATATTTAATTAAATTTTACGTATTATATACATAAAATTATAACAAATCGGAAAAAAATCAAGAGCTTTGGGGGGGTCCGGGGCCCCAGGACCCCTCCCCCCCTTGTGTGCGCCACTGGTTATTCTACAAAGAAGCCACAAACTTATTTATGGGGTGTCAAATTAACTGAATATATTTATTTATTTAAATTGTCAATTAGGTATACATCAGTTGTGTAAGAAAGTAGTACGCTCTTTCACAAAAAAATTACACAATTAAATTTCTCTTCCTCGTGTGGATGTTAGGAATATTTTTTTTAATTCTTGATTTTTATCGATGTAGAAATGAAAAAATAATACGATATTTTTTATGCACATACTTTTACCTTTCGTATTTTAATTATCTTCTTCAATCACATTATTATTCATAAAAAGTGGAAGTAAAATTTAATTATCTGCCAAAAGGATTAACAAACTCTCGGTGATAAAAATCAATCTATCGATACAAAATAATATCATCAATTTTCTGCTCTCTTTTTTACATTTTAATTTGTTTCATGAATATTTTTAAGCAATAGAAGGTAATTTTGAATTTTGTTTTTGTTGCTATTATTTGAAATTTTTGAAATACCGTGGGTTTGGTAAAACAAAGGGAGGGAGGGAGAGAGAGAGGGACTGATTTTTGCAGTTGCATTTATATCAATTGGTTTATAAAAATTATTTAAATAAGGGGTATTAAATATGCTCTATTTTAAAAATTTTATGCTTTGGTTTAATAATGTTAATCTAATTTTATATGTTCTTTTTTATAGTTAATTAATAAGATTAAATTTTATAGAGATAATTTCCCTTATATTTCTTATTTTGTCTCCTTTAAGATATCCGACTACGTTCGGACCCATGATTTTAAAAAAGCGCATAAATAAATAATTTTCATGATATTTAGTCTCGCTTGAATTAGAATACATGTATAAAATTGTTTTAAGGACATTTTGACAAAAAAAATTATTTAAATACACTATTTTGGCAAAAAACTAACTTAGAATAACCTTTTTCAAAATATTCTCCTTTTGTGAAAAATGCTTCTATAATAATAATATTTTGCTTGTATATAGCTCAGACCTCTGTACTGAGGCTCAACTATGATTTTTGAAAAATTCACATTATTTTCAGAGTTACAACCCATTGAAATAATGATCGGCGTTTTTTTCTTAAAATTTCTCCCCTCTGTTGTGTCGTAAAACAAGGATAAATCCATTTCTAAGATATATATTTCAGAAATTCTAGTTGAGCCTCTGTACAGAGGTTTGAGCTATATACAAGCAAAATATTATTATAATAGAAGCATTTTTCACAAAAGGAGAATATTTTGAAAATGGATCACTCTATGTTCCTTTTTTGTCAAAATATTGTACTTAAATAATTTTTTTATTGTATATTATTCTTAAAACAGTTTTAAATACATTTTCTAATCTAGGTGACACTAACTATAGTAAATATTATCCATTTATACGCTTTTGCAAAATCACGGTTCCGAGCGTAGTCGGATACCTTAATCCAATACGATGAGAAATACATATTCTAATGAATAAGGGGATATATTTCACACATGCAGCACATGTTAGGCTTTTATAAATTATCCCTTAATGTGAATTTATGCTATGAGGAGTAATTATATAAAAATAATTGTGTTCAGTAAAAAAAAAAGTATTCATTGTAGTAGTAAGTTATTTAAATTTAAAGACCGACACCATTCATTAATTCAAAATACGCAACTAATTTCACAACAAAAGATTTTCATATTAGGAACATTTTAAATTTAGAAACACAATTATGAAATATTCTGATCGAGTCTTTTACATAAAGGGAATGCTTTGTAACCTGATATTTCAACATCTGTTGTCTGGCATTTTGAAGACGTCATTAAGCTGGTTAATTTAGAGAGAAATTACTTTACTCTTTCATAAAGATGGCACCGGAAGGAGAAATCTTTTCTTCTTATGACTTAATATAATACGAGATTGTAGAGCATGTTTGTGTAATGTAACACAGTTCTTTACTCTGAAAAGATGGGAAAGAGCAAATCTTATGTTAAGAAGATGCAGAAGAGCTGTTCTTCACGCTGAAAAGATGAGGAAGATATGAGTGCTTCCTTCACAAAGTTATTTCAGTCATAGGAAGAGTATTATCCTCTTATTTTTGTGGAGTAAGTATTCTGTTGTTAGTAGTCACTTTTAACTATGTTTTGTTTTTGTAAAAAATAAATGCTAGTTTCTTCTAAAAGGAATGTAGATTTGCATGTTTCAAATAACCGACGTGAATTGCTTGTTGTTCAAATTTATATTTCTTTAACGTTAATAAGTAAATATGTCACAAAATATAAACTAGGAAAATGTATTCAAGCTAAGTATCTAATTTTAGAGAAAATCTCAAGAAGTTATATGGTCTATCACAGGCCTCAGCAACCTGTGGCACGTGGTATAATTATTAGAGACACTCTACAAATTTTTCAATTTCTTACGACAGTGCTTCTCAAACTTTCAATACTTGCGACCCAATTTTCAGTCATAATTTTCATTGCTCCTCCCCAGTAGCGCACACAGGAATTTTTCAAGGGGGGGTCCGGGGTTGAAAGTTCACCATTCTTGTATCATGCTATTTTTGATTTTGTCGATTTTCAGGAACAAAACACAGTAAAAAACTAATTATTGAATAAATAATTAGCATTAATTAATAAAATTAATCATTAATAACAAATATTTAATTACATTTTACGTATTATATACTTAGAATTATAACCAATCGGAAAAAAATCAAGGGCTTTGGGGGGACCCCCTTGTGCGCGCCACTGCTCCTCCCTTATACAACAACTATGCATTGAATGATATAATAATATACTTCGACGCTAAAGCTTCCAATGCGACTTTAATTATAAACCACCCAAATTATCAAGATAAGTATTAAATTTTGTATATAGTTTTATATATGACAAGCCCCAATGGGAGTCACTAATAATTACTAAACTTGTTATTAATTTAATACTGATAAATTAATTATCAAATACTTTTTGCTCTACTGATAAATTTATAAGTATCTTATATCAATGTAAATATGTATTTTATTTTTTATTATGTCAGAATGTAATTTGTTCTGCTTTCTTTCAGTTAATTGATAACTATTTTAAATCTTTTATTTTCAACTTTTCGATATGCTTGCGCCCCCCACTTAAGGGTTATCATGCCACCTTAGGGTCAAACCTCACAGTGTGAGAAACGCTGTCTTAGGTGGAAGTTGATAATTTTGAAATGGAGCTTAATGGACTAACATCTTCAGAATTATGGAAAACAATATTTACGGAATTGAAAGAGAAAAAAAAAAAGCTGAACAATAAATCCGATCTCTAATGATAAATCGACAGCTATTTTGAATTATTGGATATCATTGCTGGAGAGATTTAATTGCTTGAAGAAAACTGCATTTTCTCTGCTTACCGCTTTGGTTCTTCATATATATGTGAACAAATATTTTCTCATATGAAAAAACGTTTTCAATCCGTAAAGTTGCTTAACAACTGAAAGTTCAGAATCATGTGTCAAACTGAAAATCACGAATTATACCTCTGATTATTGCACAATGGAATAGAGTGATGCAAGGATAACGTTCGCATTAAAATATTCATTATTATTTATATTTTAAGTTGTTCTTTTCTTATTTTAATAAATATGTTTTAAAAGTACATTATGCATAATACGTGAACAATTCTAATTCTTTATTTACCTTGAATGAATAGTTACATTTTGCATTGTTTATTTTTATATGAATAACTATCCGTAAATGGTGCAAAATAATATGTAATAAAAATCCAAACCTATGTCAATCTCTCTAAATCAATATTTTATCTCTCTATATATAATAAAACTGTAAATCTATATTTTTTACCTCTGTTCCCTAATTGCCTTCAATGCTGCGAGAATCGAATTGTTTCAAATATTTCCTACTCTGTGCCCCCCTGAATCATATTGCTAGATTAGCTTGGCATACAACAGCTACAAGGTTGCCGATTCCTGGTTTATATATATGAGATCTTAATATAATATCGAATATAGTTTTAATACCATTAGGAGTGGTTATTTGTAATGTTTTAATCGTGAGTGCTTTAACATTTTTTGCAAGTGTTGTTATTTTTAGTTTGTGCCTGCATTGTTAAATACCCACAATATTATTTATACTTACAATTTTATTAATATATTCCATTTCCGACTTTTTAATACTTTTTTTTTATTCGAAGAAGCTATTCTTGTTGCAATATTATTCATATAGAATTATACTATATTTCTGCATATCTTATTATAGAATTATAGCACGTAAAAAATATCGCTGGTGTTAGTTCTCAAACGATAAAATGTTATAGACTAATAAATAGTGTATATTGAAAATTCTTTGATATACAAATTGGATGATTAAGCTATAACTCTCTCTATTTCTTGTTTTTCATATTTTTAAACTTAAATAAACTAGCAAATAAGCATAATTTAATAACTTTACTCAGATTTATAAAGGCACGCTGAATTCTTTGCACAAGAAAAATATTTTTTAAATTAATTTCCATATAAATTCTCGCAATTATATTTTGCATGCGCCAAAATTAAAAAATTTTATAAAAAAATTTTTTAAAATAAAAAAAAAAAAAAAAAAAAAAAAAAAAAAATACAAATACAAATATTTTTTTTAAAACATGGAAATTGCATGGAATTATCATTGTTTTTTTTAATCTGTGGTGGGCCACATAAAACCTCCAGGTTGGGTGCATCAGGATTGCGGTTGTAGTTTATCCCCATCATTGTTTTATTAGTATTCAGCTAATTCTAGAAGAATCTCAGAGTGAAAAATTATACAATTATTGTCGAGGAAAGAGGAAATAAAAACGAAATTTCAATTGCATACACATGCACATTTTGTCAATACGAATCAACTCTACAGAAAAAAAAATGTATAAAATTAAGTTAAATGCACAGAGTTTTAGCCATTTTTCAGTTACTTTCTCTTACCATTCAATATATTTAATTGCATTAATTGTATGAATGTATGAAGAAAATATGCTTTTCAAACATATTTATTCAAGAAAAATTATTTTTTTAAAGATGTGTTGTGTTAAACATGGGTGAGAAGTATTATATGGATAAAATTGAGTGCTTACTAGAATTCCGCAACTAAAAAAAAGTTTGTTTTTTTTTGTTTCAATAAAAAGATGAATATAATATTGCACTTATCAAAGGTACACAGTGCCTTTTTTTTTCAAAAAATATTTTAGACGTAATAATAAAACTATATTTAATGATTTTTTTGAGATTATATTATTTAGTAGATTCCGAAAAAATGTAGTCAATGTGACAAGCCATTTGTAATCCCGATTTGTAACCATTTGTAAGCAAATCTTACTAATTATTCAGTTTTTAATATCTCTCTAGTTATTTCATCTCATTTATATTTCTTGAATTATTGAGAACATATAATTTAGTATGGAATCGAAAAAGACTGAAGCTTTTTTTTAAAATTTTTTATAATTACTTTTGTAACTATTTCCGCGGGAGGGAAAAAACCACAAAATTTTTTAAGATATTAACTTTGACATTTACAAAAATAACTAGAGCTCTTAGACTTAAATCCATACTGACTTTATAGTACATACCGGTATTTACAAAGATTTCAAGATTTTATCTTTAAAAAAAAATACCTTTTGGACATAGAAGTCATTTGCGTTAAAAGAGAGAAAAAGAAACGGATTAAAAAAAAACTCTCTAATGAAAACATTGGTTTTAAGACCAACAACGAACAGAAAACTTCAAACCTCCTTAAAACCAATTGGGCGTTAGATCTAAAATTTAAAGTAAACTTTTCATTCGAATGCACCACCGAAACACCTAAAATAAAGAAATAGAAAGTAATAAAATGAAATAAAATAATATTTTTGTCATTTTTAAAGTACTGAGTAGCCTGTTAATTTGTCGTCTTAAACTTGATCGCTTGAGATATGTGCAATATAAAAGAAAAAGTCGGTTTTACCTCTATTGATTCATTGACTATATAGTAGATATAACATCTAAAGTATTTGCTTATGTGCCTGGTGTATTTCATTAACTTATATCAGAGATTTCCAAGCAATTTGTCTCTTGACGTGTTTTTTGGTTATCTAATATTGAATTTTTGCAAATTTATCAACTTAAATGACTTTTTGACAGCTGGTATAGAACAAGTTTAAAAGATTTAAATTTCTAATTGCAGTGGAGTATAGTTTTTAAAACTTAAAACACTTATGCTAATTAATAAAATAAAAACTTAATTAATACATAAAATAACTGAGCAGCAAACAAATGTTTTTAATAGGAGAAATGAATCTGGTGCTTTAGTAATAAATCGTCAACATTTGGCATTAATCTTGACAAGTTTAAATCTAAATCTCCTTGGCTAATACTGTCCAGACTTTTTTTTTTTTGTTGAGATTGGCAACTGCGCTGAAACTTCTCATTAGGAAAAGCAATTAAAAGCATTTTTAAGGTATTTCATAATTTTTGATAAATAACCGGTATAACGCTGAAATGATGGTTCTCGTTTTAATAAAACTTATGATGTCAACTTGTAATTACAAATTAGGCTAGTTAAATTTAGGAAATAAATATGTTAAATTGGTGAAATGTGGTTTTCACTTGATTAAATTTTCTTTTAAAATTTAATTCACGATCTGGTTTAATGCGAACCACTATTGTAGAACCCTATTTACACCACATATACTCCTAAATCCTTTTGTTGATGATGTGGGCCACTTTGGGAATTACTGGCTTATATAGCTGTGGATATTTTTCAATGTACAAATACGCGCAAAGGCAATATCTACACAATATCATAATATGAATTATGTAAGTACGGGAAATATTATATTTGAAAATTTTTAAACACCTATGCATTATTAATTTCTGATAAAATGAAGCTTTTATCATTTTTTTAAAATAAGTTTCATTGGGCTCTTCTTCATGAGAAACAACGCTTTAAAAAATATTCTTAACCATATAAATTCGTCAATTTACAAGTGTTTTTCCTCAGCAAAGGTTATTTTTTTTGCAACAGATTTAATAGGCTTATTTCACTGTTTTGTATGAAGATTCTTAGAATAATTTCTTTTGTTATATATAAACTATACATCTTTCAAAATATATATATTTTAAAAACAGTGTTAAAATTCCCAGAAAAATATTTTATCAATTTTTTCCCTTGATATTTTTTCGGGAATTGTATTTCCAAATAATTTTTTCGATAAAATGACATTGCTTTTCCTTTTCGCCTCTGTTTTAAAAACTTATTTAATTTTAATTGATGTTTTTGAAAATTTTTGTTAGGAATTTTAATGGGTATTTTTAAATGTTAATAATAAGTGTAAGTTCCTATTTATGTGTGGGGTTTCAAAGCATTTTATCCAAGTGTTAATTGAATATTTTTTTTTTCGTTTATCAGACTTAAAAGTATAGATTAAATGAATTTTCATAATTTCATGAAAATCCATCGAATATCTTGAAATGCGTCATTGCATTTTTTTATACATAAAAATTGTAATCTCCATAACATTTATTAGCATTTTTTAAAGGTAATATAGAGGAATTATCCAAAACACGGAAACATTTTTTATTAAGACGAACACCACGGATATTTTCATGAAAATAACTCTGTATATTTGCATGGTATTAAAAAAAAAACTAACTTTAATCCACTTTGAGCCTTTAAAATCAGTAATATATTTCGAAGTATCAGTAAACATCTCGATATATTTTTCAATTCTTACTACAGTTAAACCTTTTTTTGTGTGGTAGATGGGGACCGCATAAAAGAAATCGCACAAAAAAAGTATTCGAAAATTTCATAAATACTTACATATAACAAACATTTTTGTCGTCATACTACAAAAAACTTTTTTATGCGGTAGAAAGGGACAGCATAAAAAAAGTCGCACTTAAAAAATATGTCAATTATTTAATAAATTTATAAGAAAATACTTCCAAACAAAACAAATAATTAAATTCCCCATGGAAACATTTTGAAACATTTAATTTCTCATCATATTGTAACGGGTCAATCCGCGAGTCTTCACTATTCCTCTTGGGGTAAATTGCTTTCTTTTAAATGTTGTTCTATTGAAAACTTTCTCCTGAAGAAGACACGGTTTATGTAATTGAAGAGTCATATTTAAGCATTAACTTTTAGGTACACGAAGTTAGTGGTTAGAGGAAAGTAGCTAAGAGTTACTCGACGATTAATTGCTGAATAATCCATGATTGTCAATTAATGATTTGGTCAATAAAGTTAGAATTGAATAATAACGACCGGATGTAGAACAACTGCGAACGGAATTATCGTAATTTAGACCGTAGATAACCAAAGCGTTCCAAGTGTAAATGAATTGAATAATAATCGAATATTAAACATCCTTTCTGCTGTTTAATTGCTCCTATATTCAAAAATGTGCATTTCCTACCCTGGGTTGTTAAATTAAGTGAAATAACAATAAATTAGAATTGTATTAGCTGATCTTTATTCTAACCCGTTAACACCGATAAACGCGACAGCTCGTTTATCACAGAATACATGGAGAAATTTTCAAAATACTCATACATAATTCACTGCTACTCATCGTAATCCAAAGCGCGCATATTCCTGTGATGATTTAGTTCAAAATTGCTTTCGTCACTTAAACATACAATTTCAATTGATTTATTTTTGCGAATTGATAAGTTTTTGTGAATACGGTTAGTTGGTCAGTTGCATGTGAACGTCACGATATCCAGATATGCATGATCGAAGCTCTTTTTGAAATTTCATACTCCTTTCGGAATTGGTATCTAATTTAAGAAAATGCTTTTCCGCTTTGTTGGAAAGCTGAATCCCAGCATATATTGTATCCGCTCTCAAAGAATCCGGTTCTTCATGTCCGTCTTCATAATCTATCAAATTATTGATGCTGTCATTGAAAGTTTCGTTTACAATCAAGTGCGTGTTGCTATTGCATTGCGACAAAGAAATGGAACGTGCATTGTCGAGAGAACATTTATAACCAATGAATAGAGAGCGTCTTGAAGTGTATATATGTACACTGACAGAAAACATAACAATGGCGCTGAAACCGTTGAAATTCATACACTGCATAAGAAAAAAAGACCACACAAAAAAAATCGTACAAAAATAAAATTGCACAAAAATAAAATCACATAAAAAAGGATCGCACAAAAACAGGTTCTACTCTCTGTATTATAATTTACACTCTCTCTATATATATCTTGTTCAAATTTTCAATCGTTAATAAAATACATTTTAAAGCGCTCAATTGAGCTGAAATTTTATATACACGATTATTTTGGTCGATGATACAGTGTTTTTATTATAAATAAAAATTAATTGATTAAAACTAATTATTCAAAGAATTACGAACACAGAGCCACGATGACTTCATTTTTAGAGACTTGGGTCAAAATTTTAAGATTTTTTTTCCCTTCACGTTTTAAAGCATTCAGTTGAACTGAAATTTTAAATATACGTTTTGGATGACAGTACTGTACTTTAATTATAATTAATAAAAAGTAATTGCCACTTAATATTGTGATTCTGTCATTTGTATATACATATTTATATTAATTTGTAATTATTTGATAAAAAGTAGCCAAAACAAAATTTTTCTTTGTTAATCTAAGTAGGAATTGACTTAATTTTTTTTTTTTGTATTGTTTATTGGGTGAAGTTAGAATTTCACAGGCTAGAGTTTATGTCACATTACAAGTAAAATTCTTTCAAAAAAATAAAATTATGAAATTGCTTGCTTTTTTTAAATTTGTTTTGTTATACTATTAGAGACAATTCGAAAAAATGTGGAATAAAAATGAGAATTTTAAAATAATATTCGTTTGCATGTACTCACAAAAAATAAATAAATAAATAAATAAAATATAATAAAAGAAAATGTAAAAATACCAAAATGTTTACTCTATTTTTGTTTTTATGTTTTAAAATTTTTTTAATTAATTTTTATTTGATTTTTTTAAAATTTATGTTCGAAAAGAAAATTCGCCTTGCCGTGACCAGGATTCGAACCTGGGTTATTGCGGCCACAACGCAATGTACTAACCACTATACGATCACGGCTCGTGCTGAGTTTGCTAAGAAGGGAAGTGCTGCAAAAGCACGTTTCCCCTCCGTCCCCATTTGAAAAAGGGTGTGTCATTCATCCATGTCCAAGATGACATCAATAATATGGAAAACAACTTCATAACGAGTGCTCATTGGAATAAACAGATAATAAAAAGTGATAATGCCTTGAAGATAATTGTAATCTATGACTAGTTCATAAAAATTTCTTAAAAAATGGCTAGTGGCTAAAACCAGCACCTTAGATCAGTCAGCCAAGCTACCTCCTTAAAATGTTACTTATCTGATATTATTTTTAAAACAGCTGATAGGGATTTTTTTGTTAGTTATGTTTTAAAAGAGCTGGGCTTTAAACAATTTTTTTTAAAAAAATAAATCTGTTGATAATAATTGAATAAATTTTAAATGTTGATATAGTTGAATTGATATACAAACAACAGTAAATAAATAAATAATAATACCAGTCAATAAAGAAATAAAATAAAATTTTAAGACTGAAGAGATGTTTTTTTTTATCTTTTTTTTTCATTTCTGATACATCTTATAAAGCATATGCATATCTTTCATGTACATCTTGAATAGCACATTTCGCCTTTTTTCCCCTTCCTCAATAATAATGAAATTTAAGTACCGAAAATAAAAGTTTAAATATATAAAAAAAATGCAAGTACTTCATAGATAAATTTAATGTTAATGCGGGGAATTTTTACATCTAATATATATTATATATAGGAATTTATTATTTCATTAATCTTAACGTGTTCTGAAATTTTATTTATATTTAGATAGCAAGAAGTAAAAAGCAAACCGCCCGAACAGGGACTCGAACCCTGGACCGTTAGGTTAAAAGCCTAACGCTCTACCGACTGAGCTATCCGGGCTTGTAGAAGTTGATCTTACTTATCATCAACTCAAAGTAAGCGCGCGTAGGATTTCTTAATATGTTTGCTTTTAGCAATAAAAATGACTGAAATATAAAATAAAGACGACATGAGAATTCAGGTTCAATAGCTTTGGATTATATTCCTAACGCTTATTTATAAATACATAAATAAAATCGATTTTGTAAAATTAGTTTTCGTGCCCCCCCAAAACCCCTATTTTTGTTCTTTGATGTAATGTACAAAGAACCTTCAATGCGGGGAATGCGTTATCAGTAATGCAGTATATCATTGAATGCATTAATTATTATAATATTAAGTACCACTTTAATGCATTCCACGCTGTGGGGCGAAACTGTGGGACACTTCCCCTGGGGGGGGGGAGCATGATAACCCTAGATGGCTGAGCGAGCATATTAAAAAGTGGAAAATAAAATATTTTTTAAAAATATTATTAATTTACTGAAAGGAGGTAAAACAAAATACATTCTGATACAGTAAAAGATGAAACACGCATTTACATTGATATAAAACACATATACACGTATCAATACAACACAATGTATTTCATAATTAATTTAACAATGCTAAGTTCAAAATAGTTTAATAAATACTAGTGACCCCATGGGCTTGTCATTTTTAAAATTATATACAAAATTTATAATACGTATCTTGATAATTTGTACGGTTTATAATTAAAGTTGCATTGCAGCCAGTGGCGCACACAAGAGGGGGGTCCTGGGGTCCGGCCCCCCCCCCAAAAAAAAAACCCTTGAATTTTTTTCCGATTGACTATAATTCTAAGTATATAGTACCTAAAATTTTTAATTAAATATTTGTTATTAATGATTAATTTTATTAATTAATGTTAATTATTTATTCAATAATTAGTTTTTATTGTGTTTTGTTCCCGAAAATCGACAAAATCAAAAGGAGCTTGATACAAGAATGGTGAACTTTCGACCCCGGACCCCCCCATCCTTGAAAAATTCCTGTGTGTGCTACTGATTGTAGCTATAGCGTACATTATTACTGAATTCAATACATTGTTATTGTATGGAGGGGGGCACGATAAAAATAATGATTGAAAATTGGGTCGCAAATATTGAAAGTTTGAGAAGTATTATTTTAATGTAAAGGTAATTAATGAGAGAGAATTCATTTTTCACAGGCATTTGAATTCATGACTCTACACCCTTTTTCTCTTTTTATTTTACTTTTTAAATAAAAACACACCGTAACAAAAAATGTGAGTAATCAGGGCTGCAATTAGTGAGATGTTTAATAAAATAACAATCTATTCTTTTTAAAGGGATTGAACACTTTTTTTCAAAAAATTTTCAGTTACTTCTCTCATTATTCCTGCCTAGTAGAAGAAATCTGTTGTTTTTGCTCCTACATAGAATGTATATTTTAACCTGTTCTTTTTGTCACTCAAGTTATTAATCTGCTCTTTCTTTACTCGTCTACACGTCATAACTGTTCATTTGTTCTTTTCACTCCACTTTGGTTGATCGTTTTTTTTTGTTTTGTTTATTCTAACTGTTGAACTACAGTTGGACCTCTATATAACGAAATCGCTAAATCCTGAAAAAAAGTTCGTTATACGTAAAATTCTATAAATAGAGGTACATCTTTCAATTTTCTTAACAAATCACATAAAATAAATTTTAAATTCATAAACACTATATATTCACACCTTTAATTAATATATATTTATTTTATATATCTTACCTATCAAGAAAAAAAAAAAGGAAGAAAGAAAGAAAAACTGCAATAAAAGTTTCTTAAAACCTTAATCCAGTTCCTGGAGAATTAATTTTTTTCTTTGATGCTCAAACACTTACGTTTTGACATTTTTGAGCTACAAGAAACGAAGTTACCAGAATGACTTATCAACACTACAAATGAACGGAGACTAGTTCAAGGACACGAGACTCCACAGAGGGTGAAAGGGGAAATCGAAGATGTTTCTAACGAACTGGACAATGGGGAGGGGGTGAAGGTTGCACTTTTTGGATGAAATGCCCAGAATTCTGTAGCTCTCGGCGAGTTAGGCACCTAATAAAACTAGTTCAAGATTTATGACTACCATACAATGTGTTAAAAGAGAGAATAACTTGAAATGTCCAGAAATATTCTAAAAATAGGGAGAAAAAAATTGAACTAGAAAAAAACTTCGTTGTATAGAAAATTCTCTTCGTTGTTGGAAGGTTATTTTACTAAGAAAATCGTGAAACGTTCTTGGTTCCAGGAAAAAGTTCGCTATTTAGAAAAATTCACAAAATAAAGGCTCGTAATATGGAGGTTTGACTGTATATATTTTAAATGTTCACTTTCATCCTTCATTCTAGCATTAATGTATTAAAACCCCGCGATGTAGAGGTGTTGATGCACGTTAAACCAATCGAGGCTCAAAGTTTTCTCTTGGGAGTAGTGTGGAAGTTTGGAGAGTGGGATGTGCCAGCTCAAGTGACGTCATCGTCATTTCTATGGCTCAGAATTCCGAGATTCGTCATCAACAGCTCTTGTGTTGCTTTGGAAAGTGCGACGTTAAGGAACAAACAATCAATCAATTCGAGTTTTCATGTTTCGAAAGTAGAGATTGCGCAAGAGATCAGAATTAACGACTAAATAAGACATCTCTTTATTCAACTTGAAGAATTAATAACAAAAGTATCGAATGTGTGGAGAATTTTCCTTGCCTTACTCATTTGAAATAATTATTATACTAAGAAACTTACTTAACTTGTGATTCCTGAACTGAAATATTCTAATCGTTAGTCTGGAGCAGGGGTATCCAACACGCGGCCCACCAACTCTTTTTTAAAAATTTTTAAATATAAGATTTTTAAAAATTTTTCATTCTGAAATTTATTTGAGGGGAAATTTATATATATATATAATATATCCAGTGGCGCACACAGGAATTTTCCAAGGGGGGGGGGTCCGGGGTCGAAAGTTCACCAGGCTTGTATCAGGCTCCTTTTGATTTTGTCGATTTTTGGGAACAAAACACAATAAAAACTAATTATGGAATAGATAATTAGCATTAATTAATAAAAATCATTAATAGCAAATATTTAATTAAATTTTATGTTCTATGTACTTAGAATTATAGTC
>BMAV01019726.1:16229-26238 GCA_019973955.1 Trichonephila inaurata madagascariensis | reverse complement strand
TGGGTGCTTGGGGCGGGTGCACAAGGGCCCGAATAAACAGGATTTAACCAGATTTTCTGGTTATAAATTTCGATCCGCCAGTGCCAAGGGGGCCTGCAGATCTTCTGAGTCCAGAGCTCGAAATAAGCTTAAGATATCCAACTACCCTAAAATCATGATTTTTTAAAAAAAAAAAATTGATATTTTTTATAATTTTTTTATAGGCCATTTTATTAGCTTTATAAAAACACCAAGTTTTTTTATTTTCCATTCACTAGAACAAGCACTACAAGTGTTTTAGTAAAAGCAGATGCCATACGTTTACATAAGATGTCAAACTTTAAAATGCGTTTTACTCGAAATGTGTGTGTTTTTTTTCTTCGAAAAAAGCTCAAAGAAGGGCAGTGATTGCTCAAAATTTTTAAAATCTTTTCGACTAAATGAGTTATGACTGTGTATGGTGGTACGCCTAAGCCTAGACATGGACGAGGGTTAGCCCATAATAGTGCAGTCTTACCAGTTAGCATATGAAGTTCGAAATTCCTAGTTTTTCAGAAAATATGTACGAGATAACATTTGATTATCAAAGTTATTCGGATCACGATCTTCCTGAGGCTGTGTGGAGAACGAGACGAGGTCCCTATTGTGGCTGAGGCCCTGGGCCCAGTTGGTCCATGCCTTAAGACGTCACTGACATCATGGTTCTTTCAGAAGCCGAGGTTCAAGAATCCACTGCATGAAAGACTTATTCTTCAAAAATAACATGGAACAATTACATTGGCGTAGCTGGTCCTGAATGGGCCCTGTATTAAAATTCCTTGAAAGCCCTTTTTTGGGGGCCCCTTAACAATTTGCGATATTTTGCTTACATGTTTTGGGTCCCCCGTATCATTGAAATGGCTGATACGGCGGTAGTTACGCCTCTGAACAGTTAGCACATCGTGTTCATTATGTTGAATACTTCATTACTTCAAATCTCTAATATGTCATGGGCCAGTCAGGTTCATTTTAATTACATGATCTCGCATACAATTATGTGATTAGATGTTGAGGATATGTCGCTTAATTAATTCTGTTTGATTATAATTAAAGAAGTTTTTTTTCAATAAAACCTGACGCACACAAAAGAACACCCTTCGAACCGTGGTTTTTATCATTCCGGTTTTCGTTCCGCTAAAAATAACGGTTTTCGGTTCAGTTCCGAATGTGAATAATTTTATTTTAGGTATATTCTTATTTGTACTAAAAATATAATTCTCTATCATAAACAAAATATGTACATGTAATGATGGTAATTATATGGTTAAATTAGAAAATATTGATAAGTTGGTTTCAGTAACAAAATGAATGAAGATATATCGAACCGTATTAAGCGGATATTTTTTTTGGTTCAGTTCCAGTTTTCGTTCCGACCAAAATAACAGTCTTTTCCGTTTTTCGGCTCAGTTCCTGTTCGAAGCCTTGCACAAAAGTAAAAAAAAAAAAAAAAAAAAAAAAAGTTCTGTAGGGTTTTCTATCAATCCGTAGACTGCGGAATTTCCTCAGATGACATTTATTCACACAGAAAAGTTCTATATACAGTCTGTATCGATTTCTTCATAAAAATGCCGAACATAATTTGAAAATTTGTGAAAGGAGAGTCGGAACTCCCCAGCAATTGTTGACAAATTACTACAAATTCCTGCATCCTTTCTCATTCCCTACATATTTTCATTCCATTCTAACAATGCAGCACGTTCAACATCAATGGAACATTCGAACAGAAAATAAAAGAAACAAAAATTGTTCGAAACTGGGCTGGAACAGGCGTTTCGAATGCGATGTTCTCCCCTACAGATAAATGGAGGGTGTCCCGCAGCGGCCGGTTGTCGGAGATTGCGTTGCTGTGTTCGAAAGGGGCCGTCGTGGGGCCCACCCACTGCAATCTAGCCCTTCGTGAGGACAACCCGCTGGGCAGGTCAGGTAGATCGCCGGACTCGATTCAGAAGCAGTGAAACACTGGACGTAGGTGGATTAGCTCAGGATATTAGGATTTTTCAGGTCTTATCAGGATGTGCTGGAAAAATATGCTATTATTTATTTGAAAGAATATAATTGCCAATTTATAACTGTTTCATAAATATTTTTTTACAATAAGCTTTTAAAAGTCTGAGACTTTTGTTGAAAACTGCTTATTTTTTTATTTCGCATTTTTAGTCTCACATGGAATGAAAATTGAAGCATAATATTTTAATTTGATTATAAACATTAATGCATTACATGAGCTGAATTCATGTCGATTCCATGATAAATGCGATCACATGTTCCTTATTAAATTCAAAGCTTCCATTCTACTTGTAAAATTAAGATAAAATTTCAAATTTGATAGTTTAGTACACATGTCCAAGTAATAAGATTCTTCAAATAATTTTTTAGAGTTAAAAAAAAAAAAAATCATACGTTAAGGACAAGTTCTACCGTAAAGCTTACTATAGGGCGCTGCAGTCATTAGTATTCTTTTCTTCTTCCGGTTATAGCAAAATCACCATTGGTTTTGAGCTAAAAAAATTAACAAGGTATTTAGAAAAGGTACTGAAATAAATAATACACAAAAAATCTACAGATCATCTTCTATCCATATATTTCAAAAAAAGTTTCAAAAACTTGAAATAGAAGTTTGAAAATCTCAGTTGAATTTCGCTGCTTTCCCATACATTACACCGGAAGTAAGATTGGAAGTCATTCGGTTTCGGTTCAATGTTGTTGTTTGCAAGTAAAGAACTAGTCCATACCTATACTTTCAAAATTAAATGCATTTCATTTAAATGCATGTGTTATTACCATCGACAAATACGTTCTTTTAAAAAGAAAGTTTCTGTAAAAAGCAAAAGGTGGCAAACAGCGAAGCACAGGAGCTGATTGGGTGGAAACACATGATTGCAGTTATCATGTGACTTTAACGTCACATTAATTTAGCCCATAATGAGTGGTTATTATGTTGCAAGAGAACTACATAATGGATTATTAAAAATGGATTTAAGTGGATTTTAATTTAAGTGGTGAAATAGAACCTGCACGAGTTACAAGCTTTTCTACATTACATGATAACGTAAAATCGTAACGTGTCTGTGTTAGTTTGAATTAATACAAGAGTTCACGAAATCTCATACACAGTTTTCACTTTTCAGTTTACAAATTTGCACTGTTTTCTTAAAAGATATTGTCCTTTATTTATCACTTACTATAAAAAATGTTAGGTGACGTGGTTGATTTGTCGTTGGCCTTCTACACCCAAGGTTACGGGTTCGATCCCGGCCCAAGTCGGTGGATTTTCATGATGCAGAAAATCGACAGCGGCCATGTTGTATGATTATTCGGCATGTAAAAAATCACTTGAATGTCCATTTGGCTTGGATGCTCTCGGCAAAATTGAATTCCTAAGTACAAAAATTTCGCAGGTGCCTCCCTCTGGGGAGGAAACTGGGCGTCAAAATTACTTGCGGTAATTAGTATCGCCTATATGGTGCCGCATTTAAAAGTGATACCAGACTCTGAGAAATGTACTAGGTCCTCAAAAGGTAGAAATACCAATCCACAGCCTCATTAGAGAGAGAAAAAAAACTTTCAATACAGGTTTTATACAGAGTGTTAAGATTTGAAACTGAACCCCACAAACATTCACAAAAAAATATTTTTTTTAGACTTGCGTTAAAATTTTTTTTTTAAAGTGCTCTGAACTTTTTACACAGAGTGATTCATAAGGAAGTATACATATTCCAGATGCTGTGAAACATTAACAATCAAAGATACATACCACCTCAGCGAACTGTTAGGCAGATGTACTCTTAATGTTTGTGTATCGTCCTCGACGGAAGTGAGGTAGACAATAACATGCATGTTCTGTGACTAGTAAGTCGAAATAGCGGTGTCTACAGTGGAAAAGGCTTTTTATGTCCATGAATTTAGCAAACTGGCACGGGAGTCACTTAATTAGAAATGTTAACTCTTTGGTTGATACTACAGTTACAGGACGACATTGACACAACAACTTCATTCTCCTATTGGATGGTGCATCACCACACTGGTCGACCAAACGTGCGAGATTACCTCAATGAACATTTCCCTCAGCTATGGATTGGATTTAGCGGACTACAACATGACATTTACTCAATGGCCACCCAGAAGTACTGACTTCAACTCTTACTGATTTCTTCTTGTGGGGTTACAAAAAGGACTACATATTCGTTCCTCCTCTCTCTGTTGAGCCAAAACAGTGTATCACAATCGATATCGGTGGACTTGATTCAGATACCTTAACACGCGTTCGGGCAAAAATAGATTACCAGCTTAATGTGTGTCGTGTGACTAAGGGTTCACATATAGACAAGGATGTCTTAAGACTTCTTGAGGCACTGGGCCCCTATCAGAAGTGGACCCTGGACCCATAAATGTAGGCCCCACCTATGATCCAGAAGACTGTACATAGCATGCGTTGTCAAATGCTCATATAAACAATAACCCGAAACAAATAAATGTGCATGACTTACAATAGCACGAACCACCTCGATCGATTGGCGCCTTTTGACAGAATGAATAATGATGGTGTATGGTGATAGGTCTAGGCCTAGTGCCGGCTTATCCACTGGGTGCTTGGGGCGGGCACCCAGGGACCTTGAGAGCCTCAGAGGGGCCTGAATAAGCTGAACTTAACCATATTTGTGGGTTATAAATTTCGATCCTCCAGAGCCAAGCGGGACTGTAGATCTTCTGAGCCCAGGGCCCGAAATGAACTTAAATCGGCACTGTCTAGACCAGGGATGGCGAACCAGTGGCACGCGTGCCATTGATGGCACGCGACACAATATTT
Organism: Trichonephila inaurata madagascariensis; assembly: GCA_019973955.1. Lineage (NCBI taxonomy): Eukaryota > Metazoa > Arthropoda > Arachnida > Araneae > Nephilidae > Trichonephila > Trichonephila inaurata. The sequence goes on along the minus strand of BMAV01019726.1, from coordinate 21,413 downwards.
TGGGCACGCAACTGATCAAAACGGTTTGCATTTTAATTCAAAATAATAAAGTTCAGTATGAAGTATTATGAACAAATGCGAGTGATCAGTCGCAGTTTTCAGAAAGATTTTCTCAATTCAAAAAATTATCGGAAACGCTCAAGTTTTTTATGCACCCTGATGTGACTTCATTTAATAAATTGAATTTGTCCCGATTCGATCAGTTGTAAGCTGAACAATTTGAAATGCAACTGATTGATTTCCAGTCTAGTTCAATATGGATTAAAAAATTTATTGTAAAAAGGAGAAAGTTGGAATTGATTAAAACAGAAAGATTAAAAAGTAATATAAGTAAAAATAATATGAGTTATGAAATTTTGGGAAAATGATATTCGATTCCAGATATATTTAGCTGTTTGAAGAAATTGTATCATGCTATTTTAACCATATTTTCATCAACCTATGCCTGCGAGTCATTTTCAGAGATAAATAACATTAAAGACTCAATTAAAAACCATTTGGCAGATGACTCCAATTCAGCTTGCATTCTGCTAAAAGTAACATCTTCACAGTCCTAATACAGGTTATTTGTCATCTAATCTACCACAACTCATTAATGTTACTTTAATTTGAATTACACGTATAAATAAAACATTTACAACTACACAGTGCAAAATGTACTTTTTCGAAGTAAATAAAGAGTTTTGAGTTGTTAATATTTAGTTTTATTATTTTCTTAATAATCACAAGTCAGTATTATTTGACGGTACGTCTATATCTCACTAAACAGTTCTTTAAGAAAAAATGGCACGTTGATCCAAAAAAGTTCGCCACCCCTGGTCTAGGCCTATATATGGACCACGGTCATGACATGTAGCCAGTTGACAAATCGTTAGAAATTCCCAGCTTTTGGGGGAATACAACCGGAAATAGCATTTGACAAATTATTCGAATTTTGATCTTCGATGCTGACTCGAGAACGAGACGAGACCCCATTGCGGCTGAGGCCCAGTTGGCCCATGCCTTAAGACGTCTCTGCACATGGAACATCTGTGACTGTCTCTAAAAAAGCTTTAAATTATCCCATACAATTTTGTTACACAAGTATCTTAAGAATATTTTAAATTGTTCTTGATTTATAATACTTTGAAATAGTGTACTTCTTTATGAATCACCCTGTACTTCTGATAATCCTTCTGGCTATATAAGGCATGTAGCAAATGAATTTCGTTGTGATAACATGTTTTTTTATGTATTAATTTACTTGTTGAATTTCATACAATCTTGCTCGTAGTTTGAATTGTATAAAAACCAGAGGTGGCCAACCTTTATGGTAAGAGTTCCACTATCTGATATTAAATTCTTATACGTGCCACTTCCAACTTTTCCAACAAACAAAAAGATATAAAAAGGTGAAAAAATATTACTTACTGGCTTATGGGATTTTTACGCAAGTAGCCTATTTTTTTAATGCAAGTTTAAGTAGCGAAAATTTAAAAATATAATAAATACTTAGATTTTATTGTTAATAAACTTTTTTTTAATTTTTATGAAATTTTTCCGGTATACAATTAAAATTGATAACTTATAACATTTAATTCTAATTTATTATTAAAAAGTGAGTACTTGCTTAGTGTGGCTTTTAAATTTGTAGCTTTTTTATCAAGTCATCTATATTAAGATTAGTTCTTGAAAATGCTAATAAAATTAGGTTGTTTTAAGAGTATAAGAGTAAGAGTTAATTTTGAGCGATATTATATGATTTTATTTTATGTTCCTAACAGAAAAAATATATTCATTCATAAACTTATGTCGATTCAAAGCTGCAACAACATCTGACAGCTTATAATAGTTTAAATTTGGGAAATTGCCTGTCGGTTCAAATTTCCAATATTCAATACAGGGTTCTGGGCTTAAAGTATCCAAAAGTTACGGCTTTTTGTTACGGAACTACCCATCATACTATAATAAACTGTTCACCCGTAGATTGGAAAGCCCTCCAAGATTTTTTGGGACTAGGCCGATCGGTCACACGTGGGCGTATTATTCAGCAATCACAGATGATAACTTGTTACACTGACTTCATAAGTAAAGATGTGGACACCACAGCAAAAAGTGCAGTGCGTACTTTGGTTAACGGAATTTAAATCAGTCACGCGTGTACAGGACGTGTTCGAACAGAATGGAATGTCGTTACTGGCTCGCCTAATAGACTTATCAAGACTCCTACAATATGAATCCCGCACACGATCAACAGTGTCTTCTATCATGAAAACTTAAAGATATCTGATTGTTTGAGATACTAAAGCTCCCGTCTCTTTTAAAATTCTTTCTCTCATCAGTGAATAGATTTTGATATGTCGGGGGAAGATTATCGTTTAAAACTCAAAACATATAACACTGTCTTTCAGGCAGACATATCCGTAATTAAGTTTTCTGTCACCTGGGCAGTAACTAATGTCAGAATTCGGCCGTCTATCTTCAAAATTTCCCTCCTCCTTCTCCAAACAAATCTTCCTATTTAAATTTAATTAAAAATAAACATTCTTCGTACCGAACTTTAAGTTACATTTTTGGGTTAAAGCCCATAAAATGGAAATTATTACTATGACATTGCAGATTACTGTGTTAACATTGCCACTTCAGAAGTCAAAAAAGATGTGTGTCTGCCCTTCACTACAACGTTTTAAAAATGTTAAAAAATAAGCATATTGAAGACTAGGAGAATTTTCGGATTAATTCTACCATCGACCTACGGGTCAAAAAATATTTACCGACCCTTAATATGAGCCCTTATCCTAAGCACGTTCAGATTTTAACTAACACACAAGGGCTTATTTCCATGCTATTTATATAGATTTAAATTAAAAACTGTCCCTAATATACTGTCTCTGCGGATGTAGTGTGGGGACGAGAATCATTATGTGTTTCATCGCACTATCACGGATGCGAGGGCCAGTGGCGCAACGGATAACGCGCCTGACTACGGATCAGGAGATTCCAGGTTCGAATCCTGGCTGGCTCGATAGCTTTTTCAAATTTCTGATTTTTCATCCATTTTTAACACTTCACTCGTCCTTGGCAATTTTAGATATACAAATGTATAGTTATACTTTTTATTTATAGTCAACAGAGTAATAGAACTTTATCAACTAAATATTTATTTTTCAAAGTGGGGAAAGCATTTTAAAGTAATTTAAACTCTTAAGATAGGAGATAAAAAGGTTCGACAGAATCAAGTGCTTCTATATTCAATCCAATACTAGTACTTTCCCAAAACTATCTATCAACTTACTGGACCCACTGATATATCCCGGAAATTAAGGTTATGCTCTTAAGTTAATAATGCGAGTATTCATATGAACTTAATTTCTTGTTTTAAAATAGCAAACGATATCTGATAACATTCAATTATTCTTTTTCTGCTGCTTTCTTCCTTATGTGTTTCAATATTTTCTCTCTCTCTCTCATTCTTTTTTTCCTTTCCTTTTTTTTGAGTTTCTATGATGTCAAGGAGATATTTTTTGTTCTTGATGCATTTGTAAGAAGGCGAGAATAATGTTTTTCTTTCTTTCTCTTATCCTATACCCTTTTATTTATGCATGTATGTTATGAACTTACCTTTATGCTATGTATTAAGTAAGTTGGCCGTGTATTGTAAAACTAAAATTTTGTTTAATAAAGATTGAATCAGGGCCGGCTCTAGTAGTTTTGCCGCCCCTCTCTCTCTAAAGCAAAAAGTTATTACTAAAAAAAGATGAATTGTTCACATAGATACACACCTATAAAACCAGAATAATTTTTGAGAACAAAAAGGCAGCATAACAACTATATATGTATTATTTTCAGTTTTAAAAGGTTCAAAATAATTCGAAATTAAGAACAAAATTATCTGTTATTATTTGAAACGAGTAAAATGTAAGAGTAGGAATCGCCCATTTCAGCAGGTCAATTTCTTCGAAAAAGAGTCTACTGATGGTGGGGATCACAAGCTTTTATTTTAACTTATAGTAACTACACTCGAGACTAATATAAAACATCTCGTGTGGCTCTCTTTCTACCAAAAATTCTAATTACCCTTGCCCCCTTTTGGATAGCTGGCTCCGGACATCGTATGGGTGAAAGGAATGCCCGTTGTGAACTCACCCCGGGCTGGGAAGAAAGTTACTTGTGAAAGATGTGTAAACATATCAAATTTCATGATTTAACATATATTCCCACCTCGAACTCTTCAAGTTTCAACAGTAAAGAAAACTAGCATTAAACATAAGGGGAACACAAAATAAGGAAATAAGATGTGTTAAATAATATACCAAATTCCCACCCAATAATATTTCAGAAAATATAAAATTTTTTGTAACAAAAAAAAAATATATTTCTCAAATTCGATCGAAATGCCGCCCCTGATTGAATGCGAGGGTGGATGTTTCTCGGGGGACAGGTTAGTAACTCTAAATCAGTGGTCTTCAAATTGTGTTCCACGGAGCCCTGGGGTTCCACGGGTCATGGTAAAAAAAATCGAAAAGAAACTTATAAATATGTAGGCAAAATTATTATTTCTAAGATTGTATATAATTACAAGTATCTAAAACTCACACACACACACCATATTCATTAAAACTCAAAATTTTTTATTTATATATATTAACTTTATATTTTTCAACACTTTTTAAACTTTTGTTATAATATAATATAAGAATATTAAAACGTTTTATCTTTATATATATGCTTTCTACTAGATTGTGAATATTCTACTGATTAAAATCTTGGGTTCCACGAGACAAATGTATAATGGTTAATTAACATAGCGTCTTGCTTAAGGTATCCGACTACGTTCGGAACCGCGATTTTATAAAAGCGCATAAATGGATAATATTTATGATATTTAGTGTCACTTAGATTAGAAAACGTATATAAAATTGTTTTAAAGACATTGTGACAAAAAACATTATTTAAATACAATATTTCGGCAAAAAGTTAACTTGGAATAACCTTCTTTCAAAATGTTCTCCTTTTGTGAAAAAGGTTTCTATTATAATAATATTGAGCCTGTATATAGCTCAGACCTCTGTACAGAGGCTCAACTATGATTTTTGAAAAATTCACATTATTTTCAACCCATTGAAATAATTATCGGGGTTTTTTCCTTAAAATTGCTCCCCTCTGTTGTCGTAAAACATGGATAAACCCACTTCTAAGTTACAT
>BMAV01019726.1:0-13357 GCA_019973955.1 Trichonephila inaurata madagascariensis | reverse complement strand
CCTGTATATAGCTCAGACCTCTGTACAGAGGTTTAACTAGAATTTTTCAAATATATAACTTAGAAGTGGGTTTATTCATGTTTTACGACAACAGAGGGAAGAAATTTTAAGAAAAAAACCCGATAATTATTTTAATGGGTTGAAAATAATGTGAAATTTTCAAAAATCATAGTTGAGCCTCTGTACAGAGGTCTGAGCTATATACAGGCAAAATACTATTATAATAGAAGCATTTTTCACAAAAGAATATTTTTTTTGAAAATGGGTCATTCTATGTTCATTTTTTGTCAAAATATTATATTTAAATAAATTTTTTTTGTCCAAATGTCCTTAAAACAATTTTATACGTGTATTCTAATCTAAGTGACACTAAATATCACTAAAATTATCCATTTTTGCGCTTTTTTAAGATCACGGTTCCGAACGTAGTCGGATACCTTAATGTATCCGGCAACTTGCAACAACTTTTTTTTTTTTTAAAAAAAAATGGAGATATGGAGATTTTTCTGTGGTTTTTAGATTTATTTAGTAAACTTGAAGGAAAAAAAAAGTCTAAAATTAAGAAGAGAAAAATAAATTATTACTACTTAAATGGGGAAAAATGGGTAAAAATTGACAAAAAATTACATAAACGGGGCCAGATCTGTACAAATAGTAAATGAACACAAATTCTCAGTTTTTCAATTTTGATGTATTACTTTGCTATTCCTTTTTGAAATGACCTGCAGGATAAGAGATGTTTTAATTTTTACAAAAACTAGAGAACTTTTCCTTAGTTATATAAAATTGCTTAAGGGTCTCAGGGCTGTTAAATTTCTCTAGAGGTCTGAAAATATAAAGAATTTTCTAACAGGTATAATTCTTTTAAATTTAAATTAAATGATTCGAATCTTTTACGCATTATTTATAAAAGAATGGGGCTTCAGAAAAATATAAAATGTTTAAAATATAATAATAATTTTAAAAATCACACACACATAAGCTTATGAAAATTCTATAATAAACATTAAGTATTTTTTACGTTGCGCACGCGATTTTCTAAAATAGTAGCCTCTGATGTATAAAAGTTTGTAGAATTAAAAAAATGCATCATACTCTTTGAACCCTACCTAATTTTAGTATTATATATCTTTTGTATTTCAAAATATTTGTAAAATATTGCAATTTTTTAAAAATGTATTTTTTTATTTATTAAAATATGCAAGTTATTATTCTATTTATATAAAAAATAGCTACAGTGTAATAAAAATACATTTAACTTTATAAATCAACTTATAGCTAGTAATTAAAGCTACTGTTTTAGAAAATAGCATGCGTGACGTAAAACTTAATAAATATTTCTAAAAGAAAAGTTTTTTTTTATTTTCAAATGTTTATAATTTTTGAAATTACGATTATATTTTAAACATTTTATACTTTTATGAAGCCCCATTTCTTTATAAATAATGTGTAAAAGATTCGAATTATTTAATTTAAATTTAAAAGAATTATACTTGTTTGAAAATTGTTTATATTTTCAGACCTCTAGAAAAATTTAACACCCCTGAGACCTCTTAAAAAGACAGTGATTATATTCACATAAGGGACTCTAAATTTTGCTGTAAAATAGTGATTGATAAATCTGAAGGTTAAAGCACTTCTACTGTTCTGCAGAACATACACAAAAAATTTCAGCAAATTATTTTAAAAACTTTTTGAACCATCGCTGTCCCCGTTTGAGCTTTTCGAAGAAAAAAAAGAAAAAAAAAGAAAGAAAACCACATTTCGAGTAAAACTGTGAAGGTTCCCCCCTAGGGTGCCCTTCCCTTAGAGTATCTGCGTGAGCTAGAGGTGTAGGAATAAATGAAGAACTAGAAGTTTCCATGATCTTAATATGACTTTATTAAGAACTAGAACTTAAGCTTTTAACAGATTGGATAATAATTGTATATGTGTGAAACTACGATGAACAAACACACAATACAAGTAATACCGAAATAACCTAACTCGGACCACTATCAATATATCTAACCCGCCTAATCTCAATTCCAATAATAACGCAAGTCCTAATATTAAATAGTCAATCCTACCTTAATTTAATCGTTGATCCGATACTAAGGAAGTTGCGTCTTTACTCGAGTGCAATGGTATGCACCTTGACCTAATGGCTCTATCTTCGAGATAACCTCTGTTGGCTGTCACTTGACGATTGTATCAATCTCTAGCATAACATTCCCCAAATTGCCATACTGCTTACTTAAACTTCTGATATTTAAAAGCTATCTAATTTGCATCTTTCCTTCACGTTTCACTTCTTGGGTGTTGGTTGGAAAAGAGTTGCCATTAATCTTGGCCCAAAAGAACCCCAAAGGACATGTTAATGAAAAGATGCTTGAGCCCGTCACAAAACCATTTTAAAGTTTGACATCTTGTGTAAAGTTATGGTATCTGCTTTTACTAAAACACTTGTAGTTTTTGTTCTAGTGAATGGAAAATAAAAAATAAAAACTTGGTACTTTTATAAAGCTAATAAGATGGCCTATAAAATAAAATCATAAAAAAAATTGCTAAATTTTTAAGAAAAAATCATGATTTTAGAATAGTCGGATACTTTAAATGCGCATTCTTCATATTTTCCAAACACTTAAAATAACTCCAAGCAACCCATTCCTAAGCCATCTGATCCGCCTACTTCACACCTGAGCATAATCTTCCGCCGGTAATTTTCGCTCTTTATTCTTCCGCCACATCCCCTCCTTCTTGTCAAGCATTTGACTCGCACCTGTGTTCTGCGGCCTTTTCATGTGGCACCTGAGACTAATTGAATGAGGCAGAGGTGTGAAGAGAGCTACCCCGTAATTAGTGCTCGAGTTTCGGAGCGACGTCACAGGTGGGATGCGCAACTCACCTCGCTTTTTTTTCTTGCTGTCCGAAAATCACATGGGTTTCACAAAGGAATGGGAGACCGGGTGAATGTGTTTTTGTTTGTTGAATGATGGACTTGGAGATTTAAATATGAGTTTTTTGCGAATGTTCTCCTTAAAGTACTTAATTATAGCTATACTTGGTTTCTCAAAGAAGCATTGCATTTAAAGGTATTAGAAATTTGTTTATCTCATATTCATTGAATTAAAAACTCCAATAAAATTGTCAATGGGATTATATTGGTAAAGGTCCGGAATTAACATATTTATGAGACCGTATTTACTCAAATCTAAGCCGCACTATTTTTCCAGTGTTAAGGTATCCGACTACTTGCGACAACTTTTTTTGAAAAAAATGGAGATACGGAGATTTTTAGATGTATTTAGTATATTTTAAGGAAAAAATCATAAAAGTGAAAACAGAATTTTTTAAAATTATAATTAAAAGAGGAAAAAACTGGTGAAGATGTACAAAAAATTACATAAATGGGGCCTGCTTTGTACAAAAATGTTTTGAACAAATTCTCAATTTTTCAATTTTAATGTGTTATTTTGTTATTCATGTTTGAAATGACCTTCAGGATAATAGATATTTTAATTTTTACAAAAACTAGAGCACTCTATCTTAGTAACTATATGAAATTGCTTTAAAAAAAAAAAAAATAATTATATTCACATAAAGGACTGTACATTTTGAAATAAAACAGTGTTCGATAAATCTGAAGGTCAAAACACTTCTACTGTTATACAAAACACTAAAAAAAAATTTCAGCAAATTATTTTCAAAACTTTTTGAGCAATCGCTATCCCGTTTGAGTTTTTCGAAAAAAACAACACATTTCGAGTAAAATGCATTTTAAAGTTTGATATCTTGTATAAAGATATGGTATCTTCTTTTACTAAAACACTTGTAGTTTTTGTTCTACTGAATGGAAAATAAAAAACTTGGTATTTTTATTAAGCTAATAAGATGGCCTACAAAATTAAATCATAAAAAAAATGTCAATTTTTGAAAAAAATCATGATTTTAGGGTAGTTAGATAACTTGCGACATAGCCATCCTGTGATGACTATGTCTATTAGGATCCGCGTAAGCTAGAGGTGTGGGATTATCAAAATGAAGAGACATATTGGATTCTTAATACAACTTTTATTAAGAATAACTTATATTACTTAATTCTAATTGACAACTTTCTTAAAGTGAGAGTTAACACCCAATTAAACCTTATATTCAAGTCAGATCGCGCAACTAGATCATTTATCTTAATTATAATAAATTAACCGATTCATCTAACTTCCTATACAAAATATTACCTTTTGCAGAGTCTCCTTCCTTCTGTGATTGAGTAACACCTATAATTTAATTTTATATGAACGTATCTTTATTCCAGAGCTATAGGACCTCTAACTCTTGATCCGAATGATTCCACACTAAGTTATCTCTAAACTTGCCGCTCCTTCTCATCAAAGCTTCTATCCTTTTAAAGTATATCTCATTTACATATTTGATCCGTTTATCTTCTTGGTATTGGGTTGGAAAGGTTTTGCCATTAATCGTGGCCGTCAAAGAACTTAGGAGTTATGTTAGCAGAAGGACGCGAGAGACGTCACAAACTTAATGCAACTGAAAATCGGATGCTGCTTAGAATAGAAGGCAAAACATTTGTTGGATGGGGGGAAATTGAGCCCCCCCCTCTTTTAAAAAGAAAAATGTAACCGTCCATTCCGTCCACTTGCATCGATGACTTATCCCATTCCACAGTTCATCTCCAGTATTCAGTCTATCCTAAACATTGTTGTCTGCTCGTATTTAGGAAATTTTTTTGTATACGCGCTTTCTTTTCATCACTTAAACGTCACAGATATATCGTTAACGGTATCCAGACGAGTTCACTACGACGCAAGTATGAAAAAGAAGGCAATTTTATATACAGAAAAAAACGGAAATAGAGCAGGGGGCAGGTAAAATTTGACACAATTGAAACAAATATACGTCGATAGTGTAAGCAAAATGATACAATTTTTGCTCACAAATGTTTAACAGTCTTTAATAATTCCCTTATCTTCTTCTGTAATACATTCTTCAAGACTGTTTTCGGTTAATGTTAAAGAATAGGACCGAAATTTGGAACATTTTTTCAGATATAAAAGAAATGAACATTTTATATGATATTCTGGCTTCACTATCCTTTAGAAAGCAGTATTTTTTATCATATTTCCCATTTTTAACCGAGTTGAATCATTTTTTCTAGTGTAAAATGTGTTTCGCGTTTTTTCTCCTATACCGTAATGTTAAATGGGCTATGCTTTCACATATTAAAACGAAAAAGAAAGTATTCATGGAATAATTTGAAATTTTTAAAAACACTGTATTGTTAATATAGGTATGAGCTATAATACTGCTAATTCCATGGAAATTGAGGCATTTTTCTGTCTGAAAATGTGCTTCGCGTTTAATTCAAGCTCTCGTACTTTTACCGAAGACAGCCTTAAAAAAAATGTTGCAAAAATGTATTGGATGGCACTGAAAACGACACCAATTCCGAAGTCAGCTGTGACAATTTAAGTGACGAATCATTTTCGAAACATGATGCTGACGGTTAGAGTAATTATAGGTTCTTGTATATATTTGAAAATTTTAACACTAGTAAAATAAATAAATTATTAACTTATTATTATTTCTCATTAATTTTTTTAAAAAATTTCTGAAGTATCGGTTATTGATAAAACTTGAGCACAATTTTTTATTTCCCTCACAAACTTGAAGAGAATTGGGCGTGCGGCTTAGAATCGATGACAACATTTTTTCACAAAAACATTTTGAAACTTGGGGTGTGGCTTAGATTCGAGTAAATACGGTACATCATTTTTTACTAGAGCATTAAGGATATTGTCACTCAGTATTAAAGAATAGGTGAAGTTTTTTCGATTAGAAAAAATGCTCCAATATTAATGTTTTATTCTAACCGATATCATTAGCACAGCAGAATATTTTAATCTTATATATTAGCAGAATATATTAATCTCTTTTATGATTGAATAAATTCGTTGTTTTCTATAATGTCAATATCCCATCTTTGTCTCCTATACTTTAATACTAAGTGGACTGCTACTTCAGAAGTGACCAGACTTTTTTTTATAGGAGGGTGGGGTTATATTCTGAGAAACTCCAACACACAAAAAGACATCCAGGCTTAAATCAATGCTTAAAATTTAAAATCTGTTGGTTTTAGTACGGGGTTTGAACCACCAAATCTCACCCTTGTGTACCCCATTGTATAATTTAGAAAAAAAATGCGTTTATACCTGATGTTAAAATTTAAGAGCAATGTAATTTAGAATTAACGCTTCATTGGAGTAATATGAGATTATTGGCGAGGGAATAGATCTCTTTGAACCACAGTCAAGAGCCAAGAACAACATTTGAATGGTGTGGGCCTCATCCTCTTGTTTTTTTAAATCGTTTGATTCTGATGTCCTGTTTCAATAAATGTACAGTTATCCCAATGGTCGTAATGAATATTTAGTGGAATTAGAATTCAATAACACACTGCTTGGTTTAAATATCATTAGTCTCAGAGTTTGCGTCCAGTTGGCTACCGTGGCTAACTAAATTTTAAGGTAGAAGTGTGATAAAGGCGTGTAAGTATTATTATTAAGTGAATGTGTATATTTGAAAGTTTTTCCTCTTGGAAAAATTATCCTGAATTTGGTACTGGATTTTTAATAATTTTACTATGATACTTTTGGGATGAGTTTTTGAAAATGGCTAATGAAAAATTCGGTTTGATTGTTTTGTTAAATTAATATCCAACTATAGCTGTCCAACCGGCTACTGTTAAGGAATTTCATAATTTTCAATTACTGATTGAAGACGAAAATTAGTCTTCATGGAAGAGTCCATCACTAAGGTTTTAATCTAAGCAATGGGCACGGAAACAAATTAAAGACATGGGGTTTAAAATTTAAATATTAAAGTTTATTTTAAAGGAAAAACATTTAAAGAAAATCACTTGATTTAACTAACAACACTCAGGACATGACTTAATTCCTTCGTACCCAGCCATAGAATGAATTCCTTTTTAAACCCCAAGGAGGGGGGGAGGATTCTCCGGCCTCTTTCCAGCTGTGTCCTTCGGCCACATCATAAATACTTCGCATTCCACATCCCAAGGGGGGAGGGGATACCCCTCCCCTCCACCCCCCCCCCCCCGGGGCCCCACTTCGGAACTCTTACACTATCTAAGTTAGTAAGTGCTTCATTGAGTAGACCATCTAAGTTAGTGCCTCCTCCCTTTACCTTTCAAAACATATGTAATCTAGATGGATGTGGTAATCTATGGGGATCTTAGATTTCCCGATGTATTTTGTTTAGACTTATTTTCTGGGAATTGAAATTCGTGAATTATCAAACATCTTTCATTTGGTATGAGATCCTTCCCGTCTTCGAGAGTGTTGTGTATGAGATTTTCCGCTTTCATTGCAGCAAATCATCACTGATTTCAGCTTGACATTTTTTAATCAATAAAAGAGTTTTTTTTTAAAAAATTAAATGTGCATCTTTTCTGAGTTCCGTTTTTGATTACGAACGTGTTTTCTAGTGACTCAGCGATGATCTTTCGTTTCTTCAATGTATTTCGATTTTTGTTTTTTTGTTGAACTCTACCCTTATTTTTGGTTTGGACCATCGTTTCATTTACACCCTCTGTATACCTTCACAGATTGCTGGTCCTTAAACTTTTAACACCAATATAGAGAAAGAAAATAGCAGAATTTTACTTATTGTAAGCATACAGCATTGTAGGAAGGAAACAGGATTAAATTTGCAGATAACTGGGGGTACACAAATTTCAAAATTAGTATGCATAACTGCCAATTCAGGCAGTCAAAACGTTTCTAACTCGATTGGTCGTCGAACAGAACTGCACGTGGATGACAGATACAGACAAGTCATTCCTGCTGTTGCTTCTACGCAACACACCACCAATCGTAATGGTTGGAGAACAGTAGCAACCCATTATCTCAGCAATCCATAACAAATATTTTCAAATGATAAAAGATCTGGAGAAAACGCTATCTATGGCAACAATCGAATATCTTTTGTGTCGACGTGGCTCCGGAAATGAAAGACAGCTTACGATCTTGCATTATCTTATTGAAAGATGACATCTTCGAGCAGTAGCGCACACAAAAAATTTTCAAGAGAGGGGTTCAGGATCGAAAGTCCACCATTTTGGCATCATGCTCCATTACGCCACTCAGCATATTTTTTTGATTTTGTCGATTTTGGGGAACAAAAACAGTACAAAATTAATTATTGAATAGATAATTAGCATTAATTAATAAAATTAATTATTAATAACAAATACATAATTAAATTTTACGTAATATATACGTAGGATTATAACCAATCGAAAAAAAAAAAATAAGGGCTATGTGGGGGGGCCGGCCCCCCCCCCCCCTTGTGTGCGCCACTGACTCTGAGTACAATATTATTAATTATAAAAATGAACAAAATTATACATAGATACTTTAATTTTGCAATTAAATTTTATATTTTCGATACAATCGTCTCATTGATTTAGGATTTACTTTTTAAAATTACACTGGTGTGCAAAACTTAAGAAACAGGTGGGTTTATTGCCATAAGTTCATGAAAAATCATCTGAGAGACATGAAATTCTGAAATGAGGGAGAGTATTATGTACGTAAAGGATGACGAAAGCATCGGCGCTGAAAAAGGAATAAAACGCATACGGTATGGAATCAAACAAAAACAAGCTTTATTGAACGCATAGTATCGTGACTCATGATTGTCTATCCAACAGGAAGAACAACAAGCAGATGTTCCTTAATATGGTATATGCCCTCCCCTTACTACAATGGTTGCTTTGCACCGTCTCCGCATACTCAGAACCAGCTGGTGCAACATTTCTTGAGGTAGGAGTGCCCATTCCTCAATCAACATCTGCTTGAGTTGTTGGTTGTCTCCGGATGATGTAAGCGGTGGTAATATCTTCCCAAAGCACCCCACACATGTTCATAATTTTAAACGGGGGCACCTGGCAACCATCGAGTGATATCTTCACTTTCCGCCCCCTCAACAGCAAGAGTGCGATGGGCCGTGCATTGTCATCCGAAAATGAATTTGGGGCCAATGGCATGGGAAAAAGACATGGGGAAGAAGTACCCCTCACAAAGGATCCCCGGTTAAAACCCTCTGTCGAAAAGGAAGCTCATTTCCCTCCGTTCAGCATAATACCAACCCAAAAGGAACTCCAGGACCATCGTAACGAGTCTTTTCCTTGATGTTCATAAAACCGCCCCGCCCTTCTCCAAATAAAAGCGTTGAGAATCGCTTCGGTACTAAACCCGACTCTCATCCGTAAAGAGAAACGACCAGGGATCAGTTGTCCATTTTTTGTGCTCTCTGGCCCACTGAAAGGGTGGCTTGTGGCCATCTTTCAACGGGAGGGCCCCGGAGGGGCGAACGGGCCCCCTTTGAAGGCGTCTGGCCACAGAAAACCGCTACACTTGTCGACCTGTTGCTGTACAGAGTTTCGAACAATGGCGCTTGCGAGTGCTGTTGAATTTTTTTCGCCTGCAGGATGATATATCGGTCATCCCCTGAGTTGTCATCCCGGGGGGCCACCCCAAACCCTTTTCTAAAGCTGTACCGGGTTTGGGAACGCTTCCCAAGCGCGCGAAACGACACTTTTGTTGATTCCGAACTTGCAGTACACTGGTAAGTACGCCCCCCCCAGCCCCCGATCATTCTTCCACGTAAGTCGTCCAGGTGATTTTCTTAGCATATTTCAGAACGACTCCTGGCACTTGCAGAGAATATGGTGAATTGCGCTCCGCCCTTTCTTCTACGTTGAGCAGCCCCCCGACATCACGCGTTTTGCGTACGCTCACATCGCTTCTGACGTTTTGTTCCTGATATTTGCATACGCATGACGTTTCTACTGACTTACGTTTCTCTATATCCCCAGACCTCCTTTTTTCTAATTTCATGGTATTGCTAAATTTTTACATTGTTGTTTAAGTTTTGACACCAGTGATATTACTTGAACAAAAAAGGGCATCCAAAAAATGACAAAAGAACATTACAAAAATATTAAAAATTTTTCTTCCCCCGAAAAACCCCTTTATTAAAAAATAATGTTTTATAATAACAAAAAAAAAAAAGATTTAGAAAAAAAACCAGTTAGAAATTTAAAATGATGTTACATTTATTCAGTAGCGCCACAGGGAAATTTTTTAAGGAGGTGTCCGGGGTCGAAAGTTCACCATTTTGTACTCCTTTGTTTTTCCGATTTTCGGAACAAAAAACAGTAAAAAATAATTATTGAATAAATAATTAGCATTAATCAATAAAATTAATCATTAATAAATTACTTAATTAAATTTATGTACTATATACTTAGAATTATAATCAATCGGAAAGGAAAAAAAGGCTTTTGACCCCCCGGACCCCCTTGGTTGGCCATGTCTTCGAGACATCGAAGATAGGGCTCAACCACCGGCACATTAAGATCTGAGAAATATATAATGCGGGCTGTTCAATTTTTTATAACGACGCGATCAAGAAGAACTCGTCAGGTACCCACAACTACCCATGCCATCAACCAACAGAGCCCGATGACGATACCGAATGCACAAAAAGTTTTGGGTGTCTTTTCAAGGACACATCCTTCAAAGCTGACGCAGAATGGGGACTCGTCCAAAAAAAACGACGTGGTAACTTTTGTGCAAGTTTTGCCCTTTAACACACCAATTTTGTAATATTTATTTATATAATTTACCGTGCAGACAACACAGTTCATGCTGTTCCATATACCATCGTCCATGGTCCTACTCTTTAGAATTGTTGTACATTATGTAAATCATCGGAATAATTGATTAAATTAATGGGGATCACTGGAGTTTTTTTTGAGACTTCATTTGAATAGGGGAAATTTCTCTTACGGTATCCGACTACGTTCGGAACCGTAATTTTGCAAAAGCGCATAAATGGATAATGTTCATGATATTTAGTGTCACTTAGATTAGAATACATATATACAACTGTTTTAAGGACATTTTGACAAAACAATTGTTTAAATACAATATTTTGGCAAAAAATTAACTTAGAATAATTTTTTTTCAAAATGTTCTCCTTTTGTGAAAAATGCTTCTATTATATAATAATATTTTGCCTGTATATAGCTCAGACCTCTGTACAGAGGCTCAACTAGAATTTTTGAAATATATAACTTAGAAGTGGGTTTATCCATGTTTTACGACAACAGAGAGGGGAGAAATTTTAAAAAAAAAAAAACACTGATAATTATTTCAATGGGTTGTAACTCTGAAAATAATGTGAATTTTTCAAAACTCACAGTTGAGCCTCTGTACATAGGACTGAGCTATATACAGGCAAAATATTATTATAACAGAAGCATTTTTCACAAAAGGAGAACATTTGGAAAAAAGATTATTCTAAGTTAATTTTTTGCCGAAATATTGTATTTAAATAATTTTTTTTGTCCAAATGTCCTTAAAAACAATTTTATACATGTAGTCTAATCTAAGTGACACTAAATATCATGAAAATTATTCATTTATGTGCTTTTTTAAAATCACGGTTCCGAACATAGTCGAATACCTTAACTAGCAGCCGATTTTTCCATGGAAGTGCATTGTTCTCATATAATACCCCAAAAAAAATAAACATGAGAAGTTTTAATAGAAGTATACACAGAGGTCTTATTGTAATATTTTAAAACAAATGTGACAAAAAAACCATCTTTTTATGTCACTCAAGTTTCTTTCACGCCTTTAATATTTAAATAACATCGCTATTTATATTTCCAAGGGCTTTCGTCTGCTAGCCGATTTGAATTCTTGAACGCAATGTTTAATGGAATTTTTTCCCTTTTTCTTCTCAAATCTAGATAAGTATAAAGATTTGAAAGCAGTAAAATGCACCCGAGAGAGAAAGCGGAGAAGAGCAAAAGAAGATTTTCAAGAACTGTTTTTCCCAAAACCTGAAACAATTTTATCTATTTCACTATTCCTTTTATGGTTTTAGGATCTTTAGGAAATAATTTATGCTCCTGTCAAAACTTTTTTTGTCAAATATTAAAGAAAAACTGTGGTACTAGAGAATCTTTTTCTATTTTATGCTATTTTGAGTGCATTTTTTTGCTTTCAAATTGATTCCCTTGTCGGAATGGGGATGAAAGTATATATTCTTGAATTATATTACGTCCCTGGGAAACAAAGTGGACCGTTGATTGATTTATTGTTGTTAACGTCGCATGGGCTATGGCGACCGGCCTCGTAATTTTGAAAAATCAAAATGTAATGTAGATGGTAACCTTGTGAATTTTTGCCTAACTTTTTTGGGAGCAAGACTCAGGCGAAAGCATATTTTCAGATGGAAAGAGTTCGTAATATTCGATTAATTTGTGCAGTTCTAATTCATGTATCTATTATCATATAATACCTTTAAAACTAATAAGTATGTGAGTTAATACTATTGGTCAACATACTTTACTGTTGACCAATTTCACAAAACCCAAAAACCCTCGCTAAGTCAAAAAAAACGTCACCAAAAGCTGTGATCGTTTCCACGTATGACCCTAAAACAAATTTATAATAAAGTTGGGAAAAAATTGCCAAAGGCTTAGAATTAAATACTGTATTTAAATAACAAATATACCGTATTTTCCTGTATATAATCCGCAGTGGCGTATTATTCGCAAAGCCTTTTTTTCCGAGTAAAAACGTATAACCGCGGGCCCGTTTTTACGGCGAATAATCCAAAATATAAACTGCCGATAATGAGTGTCCATAAGATAAAAATACAAATATAATTAAAACAGAAGTAAGAAATTGTACAGAAAACAAAAAATTTTTTATGAAAAAGTCTTTTTAAACATGTATGATAATATTTTTACGATAATCTCAATAAAACAAAAATATTCTTTGCTACTGCCATCTATGTTTTGAGTTGTTAACAAAACATTTTGCACGGAAAAAAACTTTTCTTTTTTTTAAATTTAGCAAGTTAACAGCAAAAATTAAGATCGATACTGCTTTCCCATTGTCTCTCTTTTAAAAAACCATTTATTTATTTCTTCCTCTAATTTGGCCAGTGGGTTTTCCACGATGTTTGGTTCTTTAACGTTGATCACATTTTTCGAAGTTGGGTCTTGTTTTTCCCGCAAACGAATATTCGAATCGTCAACGTTGAAAACCCCTTTCAGCTTCCCGAATTCGGTAGCCTTTCTCTAGCTTTTAACTTGAAGTTTGCAGTGTAATTTACACGCTTTCGCCCAACGTGATGAAACTTTCAAAGGACGTAATAGGTCTATTCAAGAGAAAAATTTGGGAAAAGGCGCGGGGACTAGGGAACTGTTTTTCCTTCCAAGGAAACCCAAAATTTGTTCTTTAAAAATTTTTTA
>BMAV01019725.1:0-22020 GCA_019973955.1 Trichonephila inaurata madagascariensis | reverse complement strand
TAATATTTAAAATTCAATATCCATTAATTACTCCCTGACTCCTGGAAATCAGATGGCAGGAAGATTAATGAATCAGAAAGCTTCATCGACGATTCGAATCCTTATATCATTGCTATACAAGAAAACCAACTCCAACCCTGTCGCTACATCTCCATAGTTATAGAACTAACAGCTTTACTCAAGAGCTAGCGGTGCACTCATCATCGTTAAAAGAAACATTCTTGATAAAAATTATGAACCTGAGTATTGAGAATTTTCCCATCCCAGTAGAGAAGAGAAGATACTCCCATAAAAAAATCGCCTAATCCTGGGATAACAATAGCCAAGTGATTATGGTTGCGACCTAGTGAGCGTTATTGATTCTGTAGAGTTGTAACCGGTTCTATATTCGGGATTATACTATAATTCTCTTGAGGAAAATAATCTTTTTAAATGTGACGCTAGTTTGAAAACAGTTTTCCGTTAAGATGGCTTGGTTATATGCAAATGCAACTTCTATTTAAGTGCCAGACGTTTAGTAGGTGAGGAGAGTTGATCGTATCCACGAGTCGACGAAGTTTGAAGACTACTGTGATAGACCAATAAATTGGGCTTTATTGCAAAACTCCCTCATAATAACCCTCGAAAATACCCTTGTAAGAAACCCCCCGAAACCTTTGAAAGAAAAATGCTGGAAGAAATATTTCGTATTCAAGGAATTAATGGGAGGGGGGGATTTAAGATATGCTCTATAAGACACTAATCTGCAAGCAAATTCTCCTTCCCCTTCACACTGTCATCTTACTCTATACATTCCCAGTCTAGGGATCTACTTCTATCAAATCCATTTAACAAAATCCAATTGATCGAGTTCATAAAAAAGCTCTTAGAATAGCCAAAACTCTACAGATTGACTCAAAAGTGATGTGACCAATTTCAGAGCATCATAAATTATTATTGAATTACGTTATTTACACGGAATTTTCCTGTCGCTACCTTTAGCGTAGTATACTTTGCGTGAACGCTTAGGCTAAGCCGAAAGAGTTTTTGCGACCATTTTTCGGGGGTATTTTTCCAACTTTCTCTTTTATTGCTTTTTGAAGCCCTTAAAGTGTTTTACTTTACGTCTATTTAATTTTTCATTTAAGTTTCCAAATAAAAAATAATCGCATGGATTACAGTCAGTAGATGCTGATAGTCATTTCTTAGAAGGAAGAAAATTTGTATTTTTTATCTCTTTCAGCCATTTTATAGCTTATTTTGCAGTATGACGGTGCAGAATCTTGGTGAAAAACAAAGTTTCCTTGAAGGTAAAGATGTTTACTTTCTTTGATAATATGCTTCAAAATTTAATTCTGATAGTATTTAGCATCAATTTTAGTTTATGGTTCTACAAAAAATGGTTTTGTTAAGCTTTGAGAGAACATTTCCATTCAAACCATAGCACCTGACGGCCAACTAGCCTTTTGCAAAACAGCTGCGTCTTTGCGATGCTTTTCGTGTGAAATATATTGTATCTTCGTTTTGCCAGTTGTAGACGGCAGATGAAACAGTGCTTCATCAGAAGTTATCCGTGTTTTGTATCTACCTTTGCGTAACATTAAATACAGAGGGCAAGAACGTTTTCTTCGATTTTCTATGGTCTTTGCAGACATTTGATGATAGACTGGTTTATTCACTGTGTTTTATAGACAATTTTATTTATCCAATGACAGATTGTCGATTGCGATACTTGTAGTTACTTTTCTAAAGTTCCGTGAGCCAGAAGATTTTCTACAACAATAAATCTTTTCAGATTTTTTTCAATTTTCTTCAAGGACTTTCTTTTGTCTACATTTTTCCCTCGAACTTCTGATCGCCGGCCAAATTTTATTTCTTTTCAAAGTTTAGATAGTAATCCATTAGAAAAATGTCTTTTCCGACTTTTAAATGCTTTATTTTAAACAATATTTGTACAACCATCCTTCAAAAGCTCCAGAATTTCGTTTCGGGTATGAAGATATAATTTCAGAGCCATAATTTACTCCCACTAATAAAAATAGTCAGATTGGTAATTTAAACGTTTCATTTTTAAAATAAAAATGTGGTAATAAAACGATTAAAATTTATCATAAATAATATGCTTTTAAAATTGGTCACAGTAATTATGAATCAACCTGTAAATTTCATCCCGAGATCAATATTACATGAAGAACTGAAAACAAAAGCAATCGATGCTCACATAACCATACTACCTGAAAGTATTCATTTCTCAAAACACTCACTGATAACTCGAAAACAAATATCCAGAGCATGTACAAGGTCAACCACCTTGAGTCTTACTGTTTACTCAACAATTTTTAATCGTTTCTCTCTTTCGCGTCTCTCCAAGGATGTTACCCTTCCCCTCCTGTCTGCTGATGTTTTGAACTGCTCCTCTTTTCCTCCTGTCCTGTCTTTATCACTTCGTTTCAACAGAATAAACTGCTGGGAACAGTTGGCTCTTACGTATTCGGGATCGCATTTGATTCCATCTCGCCGCTTGAAAAGACAGAATCTTGAGCTCAGTTGGCTTTCTGTATTGAACCTTGTTTTTTTTTCGTCTTCAATACATTCTTCGAAAGAGCTTCACAATGGTGACTGCAGTGAATTCAGAAGGCGCTTTCTTCACATACATTTGGGTGATTGAAAATTTTTCGAGAGAGTTTCTTCATATTATCAAGAGTCCGTCGTTCTTGGTGGAACGAATGCAAAAGACGACGTGGCACTTAATCTTATTTGAATCTTCGGGATATATTAGAATTTGCATTGCGAGGGAAGCGACGCAGAGTGGACCGGAAAGCATCAAAACGACTTTCGAATTCTCTGTCCTGGATACCAGCGGATGTCCCTTAAATAACAGAAAACAAAACACAAACTGTTTCAAAGAGGGTGATTATTTTGACTGTCCTTTTTCTCAAGTCCTTGACGAGATTGGAAAAAAGTGGAATGAATTCTTACCCAATGGATCGCTTACAATTCGGTTTCAGATGTGGATAGGAGAAAGGAAGAGCTCCAAAACAGATTTGTGCTTCGCGCGGACTGTGCTAGGATTAGAACGAAAAGCTTTCATCTGGTCCATCAGGGAGTTTAAGTCTCTTCAACCTGGACAAAAAAGAAGCATCCATCTGAACCCTGCCATTAGGGGTGGTCCTGCTCCAGTTTTGAGTATTTCTATACGAAAGAGAGAACAAGATTCCGTGGCTATTGACTTATCCACTGGTTCTGGGTTAAAAGGGTATATCCTCGAATATTACATATCTCTTCTAGATACTGAAGGAAAGGTGACTGATACCTTTCCCAGAATAATAGACTTTTATTCAAGATCCACGGAAAATTTCACTGTAGTGAATATATCCATTAAAAAGCTGATGACAGGTTCTTATTTACTGAACGATGTACTGACTTTGAAATGCAAGTATGTTATACGTTTTGGAGTTGTTTCAAGTTTGATTGAAGATTACAGAAGATTTTCAGGTCTTGCTGCAGAGAACGTTGTACCTGATTTGTCTGTTCCTTGTTGTTCCTCGTATAAGAATTTTATGGAACTGTATCAGGGAGTCCAGTATGACATCGATCTTCGAGCGGGCTCTGAATCTTTCCCCGTTCACAAGACTTTTCTAAGCATCAGATCCTCTGTATTCAGGTTCATGTTCAGCAGTGGCGCTACGGAGACGAGATCCCGTATGTTCCAGCCCTTGTTCAGTAGAGGTGTTAAAGGGATGAGAAAAGTCGTGGATGTGTACGATGTAGACGCCGACACTTTATGTCTTCTGCTTCATTACATCTATACAGATACAGTGGAGGATTTACCCATAGATAGTGCTATAAGTCTGTACACAGCAGCCAATCGGTATAAACTGATGAACCTCAAGGACAGATGCTCGACGATCTTGAAGGAAAAAATTTGCAAATGTAGTATTGGCAAAATCCTGGAGTTAGCAAATAGTTATGACGATAGAGATATAAAAATAGCTGTAAATCACTTCATTTTTCTCCATCGTAATGACGTGTGCGGATGGGAAGACATGAAAATGAGCATGCGTCGGTTGGCTTTGCGTGTGATTTACTTTTGTTTCTTCTACGTATTTTTTTTTATATATTTATCTTTATTTTCAAATTATTTAGGTTTTTATCATATTGTTTTGTTAGCTTTTGTCGTTTATTCTATATTTAAAAATTCGCCTTGATAACTTCTGCAAATATTTCTATAATCAATGATATTTTTTTTCAAGTTTAAACTTAACATTGTAAAGTTTTTACTTAAAATATATTCATGTAACGTTAAAATTAAATGCCAATAAGGGATGTATACTAAAATAATTGTAAGTTTCCCAACTGCAGAATGGTTTATTTCATACAATTCATTAAAGAATATTCTTTCTTAATAGGATTCATTTCCTTAATTTTATAATGAAGGAGTACTTTTCCTTTCTGAACTTTGATTACAGTAATTTCTAATAAAAAAAACCCTCAAACATTTGTAGGTGAAAATTGCCAAGCAAGTTAGACAATCGAAGGTGTCAAATGTTGGTATTTTATTACAGAATCTTTTCAAATACCTTTAAATACTTTACATAGTATTAGTAAATCCTACTATTGTAAAATATAAAATTTACATCAATTATTTCATTGTGTTGTAAGAATAAAATTCATTTTCATCAAAGGATAAATCTTAATCATTGAACGAAAACATTTATAAATGCGAATTGCAAATGTATTTGTTATTTCAATTCCCAAATTCTTTTTGATTTTCGAGACGAAGTTTTTTTCCCCCTTTTAACAATCAAAACCCAAAAGAACTCGGGAAGATAAACCATCGTTTTGTTATCATAAGGATTCTGTATCCAGCTGGAGCGCGTGTTTTTTTCATTCACTTTTAATAAAACTCTTCGATGTTTGTAAAAATAGAATTCTTTCTTTTTTTTTTTTTGGAATGCATTATTCGCTCATTTCTTGATGTCCTAGGTATCTGAAACTTTATATAATTAAGTGTTCTTGACGACGTTATATTAGACTCTAATCAAGAAAAGAAACGTGCTTCCAAAGTTTCAGGTGTAATAAGTTCCAAAGCGGAATTTTTAAAAAATCTTAAACGACCCTCGTAGCCCCTGATAAATCTTATTGAAAGTCGGTTTTTACTCGTTTTTAGCTGATCTCTACTCTTCTAAAGAAACATGTTTGCCAAATTTCAAGTTTGAAGGTTTACAAGTTCAAAAACGGATTTTAGCCCCCTGAAACGTTTCCTGTACCCAATCCCTATCAATCTATTTCCTCAAAATCTGTTTTAGCGGATTTCTGCAGAACAAAAGAAACATGCCTGTCAAATATCAAATCTGTAGGTCTAATATTAAAAAGGGGATTTTTTCGTCCAAAGGGCCTCAAAAATTTTTGGGGAGGGGAATTTTCCCGCAAAATTGGTTATTAGGGATTCTATTTAAAAAAAAAAACGAATTGATGTCTGCCCAATTTCAAATGTGTAGGCCTAAGAATTCCGGAAATCTCGTGATGAGTTGTAACGGGTCTATTAGCGTTCTTCCTACTTATCCTCTTGGGGAATAATGGGTCTTTAAATATTATTCTATTGAAAACATCCTCCGAAGAAGAAGACGCGAAATTTTCCCCAAATTTAAAATTTTTGGCCCTTTAAAAGGGATTAATTTTTCACGTTCGATGGAGAGAGGGTTAGAATCTAGAAGGAAAAAAAGTAGTGATTAACGTAAAGCTAGTCGAGAGCGCTTCATAGATTATTTGATTAATATTAAGGTTGATGATTTGGCCAATTAGCTGCCCCAAATTGGATTAGAGCCGTTTTTGAATTAGAAAATTAGAAGTATCTTCAAAGATTTAAAGGGTGTATTCCCAAAAGTGCAAGAGTAAGTAAACCCGATTTATAATTAAAATTTCTAGTATTCGTTTACCTCGTTTAGCCCCCCATATGTACCCAAAAATTGGTATTTTTTAACCTTGGGTTTTTTAAAATTTGAAAGTTGTTGAGAATTGTTAATAAATAGATTTTGTATTGACTATGTGCCTAATCTTCCTTCTGACTCACGTACATTAATGGATGAGACAACCCATCCTTTATTGAGTTAATGAGTCGCTTTCTCCCTTATATATACATAAAATTCGATAAATAATCTAATCATTTTCTGCATCGTTAAAAAAATAAAAAAAAAATGAAGATTGTGATACTTCCCGGCCCGGGGGTATCACCCTTCCTTCATCTACGCGCCCTTTAGATCTTTTGGGGGAAATGATTGATAAAAATTACCACGTACATTAATTTTTTCCGGCCATAATAAATGTAATTTATTACTATTCCAATATATTGATCAACACAACACAAGTCTTCAAGGGATCCGATCAGGAGTGATACAACTTTAATTCTAAATTTAAGTAAATAGTGCCGGGATTCCAAATCATTTTTAAAACCCCTTTTTAAAAAATGTTCTCCTTTTTGGAAAATGCTTTTTTATAATAATATTTTTCGGTATTGTAGCCCTTGTACAGAGCCCTCAACTATGTTTTTTGAAAAATTGCATTATTTTCAGAGTTAAAAACCTTTTTAAAAATTATCGGCTTTTTTTTTTCTTAAAATTTCTCCCCTCTGTTATCGTGTAAAAAAAGGAAAAACCCACTTCTAAGTTATATATTCAAAAATTTTTTAGTTGAGCCCCTGTACAGAGGTCAAAGCCATATACAGGCAAAATATTAATTTTAATAAACCCACCCCTTCGCAAAAGGAGAATATTTTAAAAAATCGGTATTCTATGTTCATTTTTTGTAAAAAAATATTGTACTTTTTAATATTTTTTCATTGTAAAAAACTATTCTTAAAAAAATTTTTATATACATTTTCTAATCGAAGTGACACTAAATATCAAAATTCCCAAAATATCACTACTTATCACTAAATACTTCCATTTATACCGCTTTTAAAAATCACGGTTCCGAACGTCCCCCATCCCTTTTTAAAAAATACCCATCAAATTTTACTCACTTTTTTGGATAAATTAACCATCGAATCTATATTTATAGACGATTCCTTTAACTTATTAGAGAGAGGAAATCCGCGCCTATTATTAAAATTTAATATTATATTCTTTCCAATATTCCAGGGAACAGCTACCAATTCCCTTTTATCTTCTATATAATACTGTAATCCAACCTTTATCCGGGAACTGGGCAAATCTTTGGCCCCTTTTTAACCCAAAAATTTTATATGATTCCCCTTTTAATAATTTTCCCAAGACCCCCCTAAGACCCCTCAGACTTCAAGACTTCCCTAAACTCTCTAAGACCTTTTTTAGCCTTTTTTAAGGCTTTTGGACCTTCCGATTTTTCTAGCCTTTTTCTGAATGCTAAAGCTCAAATATATAACATTCCAACCCGCATATCGCGCTTTTTCTTGAGTTGGTTGAAAGAAATGCCATTCTGGCCCCAAAGATTTTCCCCCAAAAGGATTTTAGTGAAAGGCGCATTTAAAACCCCCCGTCACAGCTTGCTTTTAAACGTCAGCCCTAAGGTGGACGACTTCCCTTTTTTCGTAATTTTCCCTTTTAGAATTAATAATACGAAGTGTTGGACCAACGGTCACCACACTATGTTTTTGCTTAGAATCAATTTTTTTAACCATCCTCCCCCCCCATGACCACCACTTTAAAAAGAAGCTAGCATTTACATTAAATCAAGTCCCCCTCTACGGAAAAAGGTTTTTAAACTAAAAAACACAGTTAAAAAAAAGTATTTTTCCCAAGGGTTTAGAGGAAGCCCGAATAGAAACCGTTACAAGTGTTCCGAAAAAAAAACAAATCGATTTTATTAAAAAACTAGAGTAAAAAACTGAAATTGTAAAAGAGAGAAGGTAGAAAAACACGGGAAAAAAAAAAAATACTATTACCAAAGGAATCATTTTTTTCCATTGATTATCAAAAAAATTTTAAAAAAAATAAAAACCCCCTTTTTATTTTTATTCATTCAAAATTAAAAAATTAAAATAGATATAATTTAAAATTTCCCAAATTTTAGAGTATTTCTATCAACACCCCAAGATATATGATTTTTTTTTTTTTTCTTTAGATTTGCTTTTTGCAAAAACACCTTTTCAAAAACCCTGCTTTTTTTCTTTTCAAAAAAAATTTATGAAAACATTTTTAATCAATAATTTAACACCTTTTTTTTCTTTTTTAAAAAACCCATAATTTATATTTTAAACAATTTAAGGTTTTTTTTTAGGAAAAAAAACTGAAAAGCTAAAAAACTTATAAATACAAATAAAATAAAAAGCGCATACCCCCCCCATTCTACTGGAAAAAATTTTGTTGTTCAATTTTTTGAGATATTAATTGCATTATAAATTTAAAAAAATACAATATAATATTCTTTTCCCAAATGTTTTACAATTTTAAAAGAATGAAATTACTACCCTTTTTTTTGAAAAATTAAAAGGGTTTGGGCCCTATAATTTTTTTCAATTTAAAAAAATCCTGGATTTCACTGGGAAAATACAACGTGAAACACAAAAGGGTTTGGTAAAATTTAATTTAACTTAACCTTTAAAATCTTCCTTTTTTTAGAATGTGGGAAATTTAAAAGGGAGGGGCCCAATCCAGGACCCCCCTCGCCCTTCGACCAGTGTTTCCAGTTTTGACGTGTAGTTTAAATTTAAACCCCAAACCTTATTCCCCTCAATATTTTTGGAAAAATACTAATGAATAAAAACATATTCATAAACTGTTTTAAACTTTAAAAAATTTACTTTTTATATATATATATTTGTTTATATCAGATGTTTTTTTTGTTGGGAAAATTAATTGTTTCCAAAAACCCTTTGTCAACTAATGGATGACGAGCCAAGCCAGATTTAAGAAAAACAATTTAATAAAAAAGACAGAAAAAAATAATAAACAGAATGAGATATTAAAAGTATTAAAAATTATATATATTGAAAAAAAACTTTTTATGAACTTTTTAAAAAGATTTTTTAAATTTTATATTTAGGGGATTTATAATCACTATTTTGTATTTTTTTGATTTTGCATATTCAGTTTTTGAATATTTTTTTTTTAACCGTAAATATTATTTTATTGTTAACTTTCAAAAAAATTTTAAAATTGAAAAAATTTAAAAAAAAATATTTGAGAATCTATAAGAAAATTTCCCTTTTTTTGTAACTTTTTTTCTTTGTCAGATTTTACAAAAGTCCTAACATTGAGAAATTTGCAAGTATATGCAACCTTTTTTTTAAAGTGGCAGTTAAGCCTAACGAACAAAAAGTATTCCATTAATTTTTATGCAATTTTTCTATTCTTAAACGATAAAAAACCAATAATTTCATCAAATGGAAGAGTGGCTGAAGTCAGTATAGTCCGCTGTTGAAACATTTTATTAACAAAAAGATGACGTCATAACATCATACAAATTTCAGAAGTTTCAAGAAAATTTCATAAATTATAAATTACTCGTTTTAACTCCAATCAGTTTTAAAATTTGGTTAAAAAACAGTTCAGGAAAAAATTTTTTTTTAAAAAACAAAAATTTCCCTTTAAAAATTACCGGAAAAAATTTAGAAAATACTTCCCATAAACCTTTTTCCCAAAAACTCTTGTAAGATTAAAAACCCCTTAAAAGTTCCCCAAAATTTAAAATAATCAAATTAAAAAAACTTAATTTTTAAACTTATTTCGAAATTGAAAAAAGCTTTGAAATAATTTAAAGGGCCCCAATTTGGGTTTAATTTATAATTTTTTTTTTTTAATGTTTTTTACAAATTGTTTCGTTGCTTCCAAAAAAAAGATTATTTTTTAAACAGTTTTTGTGTTCAAAATACCACAAAAAGGTAGCAATTTATTTTTTTACAGAAAAATTTCGAAATTCATGAATTTAAAATGCAACTCCTGCAATAAATGACTTGAAAATGCACATGAAACTTGATTTTTAAGTACATCAAACTATGTATAGTAAAAGTTAGTACGGGTTTTGTGACATCATGAATGATATTCGTAAAATACTTTGTTTCAATAATGCTTATTAAAAATTGCTTGAAAAATATTTAAATTTTTAAGAAACTATTAAAAAAAACTATTTTTAAAAAAAAAAAAAAAACAATTATTGTGTGTGTGCTTTGATTCAAAAATACATACCAACTTTTGTTACATGTACTTTAGCAATAGTTAGAAAAATTATAAAAGCTTTTGGTGCAATCGAAAAAGTATTTCTAATAAAGATAAACTAGTTATTTTTTTTTTTTTCTGAGGTATACTAGTTTAAAAGTTTTTATTTGCTATTGGGGGTTTAATAAATACAACATAAAAAAAAAATCATAACTTGACTTTTTTTAAAATTTTTGAGCTTTCAAATTTTGGGAGATTTAGGAAAAAATATATTAAAAAATTTTTGGGGAAAAAAATTTATTTTGAATTTTTGGCTTTTTTTTTAATTGAATCACACTGTGTCTCATTAAAAGATCGAATCAGATTTATACATATTTATATAGTCTTTTGAACAAAAAGCTTTTTTTATATTTACCTTCAACACTCAGATTCTTTTTGAAGTGTATTTGAGGCAGAATTATTTGTGGGAGTGTTTTTTTAATAAGCCAACGGTTTAATTTCAGTCCAGAAAAAGATTTTACATGAATTAACTTCTATTTAACAGAATCAAAAGCATTACTCAATCAGTATTCCACATTACATTGGATATTTGTCTTGAAACAGGACTGTTAAGTTTTTTGTTCAATTTTCTTGAGGTACAAAAATTGCAGTGTTTCGAAGGCTAACTGAAAATTTTTCCTTTTCAATTCTTTCCATTCATCTGAATGTATTATTTCGGTGTCGTGGTCTGAGATGAATTCTTGAACGAATCCTGTCAAATCTTCGTCTTGATTTTCGTAGGCAAGCAATAGAACACTGCACGCTCTCAAGGGATCCACATTATCTTTCAGAAATATAGAACATTTATGTTTGAGTGAAGGTATTTGATACTCTTTTGCTGCTTGATACAGTTTGAGTGCATGTTCCCAATTTAGCTCGTCTACGGTGTTCGTGTAAATATAACCCAGCAGCTTGAGCAGAGTATCCGCTTCTAAATCATAAATTTCAATGTCTTTCTGAGTTAAATCCCTCTCAAACATTGCTTTAAAGACTGGAGACCTGAAACCAAGAACCACTCTGTGAACAGGAAAAGTTTCTGCTCCGATCTTTAGGTTGATATCGCTGAACGTTCTATCTTCGTACAAATTCTCGAGGAATGTTCTTAAACTGCAGGATTCCACCACGGAATACCCTTCATCGTTACTCATAACACTCAAATAAGACAGGTTGTCGTCTATTTCAGTGGGAAAATACCCATACATTTCATTCGAATACTACTCCAACAGATATTGTTAGATCGCATCTTAGAATTAGATAATCATTCTGCATGTATTTGCTTTCAGCATTTAGCAAATTCTTTTTCTTTAAAAAATATGGAAATTTCCAGACCGTCCCTTCCAGATACTTAGAGTCCTTCTTAGAGATTAAAACATTGCCTGAAGTATCCACCACGGCTATTTCGCAACTGGTCAGGTTTGGTTTGTTCATGTGCTCGTGCGTAACTTCGATTTGTAGTTCTTCCTCCCCTGGCTCACCAGTCAGAGAAAGTGTCAAAGTAGAAGAGGGTTTGTCTTTAAGCGTATTTTGCACAAGCATCATCCTTCTGTCACCAAGTTTGAAAGAACTGAAATTCTCGACGACCCATTCGAAGGTACTGCTTTCCACTCCAATACTACTGCTAGCAGAACTATTAACAGCTCTACATATTTGTGCTCCAGGTTTCCGAAGTTTGCAACGGGCTGTTAAGACATCATCTGGCAAATACTCTGTGCTTCTGTTCTTGAAAACTGTATCTTGCTTGACAAATTCTGCAAAACCTTTGAAGTCGTCTTTTTCGAACGAGCTTGTTGTGATTTTCCTCGTTAGTGGGGAACCATCGGCATCGAGGAAGGAAAGTTCGAATTCTACTTCGATCGCTTCTGGGCCATTGTCGTTGCTTTCTCTGTATAGATAATACTCCACATGGATACCATTAGTATATTCTTTCGGCCATAAATGTAAGCACCATTTAGTCGCATTCATTGATTCGACAGTGAAAGTAGGACTTCTGACCCACAACCAAGGTAAACAATGGCTGAAATTTTCAATTTCCCAAGTGAAAACAAATTCTGCTTCGAAGTCATCATCAATTGTATTGTCATCTGTCATTATCACTCTTTGTTGTAATGTTCACGAGGCTGACTGGTATAACTATTTTGCCTGAGTACAATTTAGTCCTGAAGGCTTATTTGTATTGATATTGCTTTAGAGGCGTTAAGAACAAAAAGGGACAATATCTTTTGGAACACTGGAAATGACTTTGGTGGAAGCACACAATTTGTATTGTTACTTATCTCCTGCAGAGTTAAAGTTGAAGCAATAGTATTCGTTTTATCTCAGTAAAACTGATAATTTGATATTATCTGTACTGAATTCGAAGGCACGTTTACAGCTATTGTGTTCATCCTATCTGAATAAAATGAAGAAATATAACGTACATCAAAGAATTCTTTTTGATATAAATAACTTGGTTACAATCTAATTATCAGTCTTCAAGGTCATTCAGGAGTTGAGTTATAAGATTATTGTTAACTTTCGTTTTACCAAAGGCTTCTGCCTTAGTTTGATAACAAATATTTTTCGGAATGCAAGTATTTAGCTCTAGTATCATTCTTGTATTTCAGAGGGAAAAATTCGAATTTCATTTATCAAGACTTTAAGGTATCCGACTACGTTCGGAACCGTGATTTTGCACAAAAGCGTATAAAGGAATAATATTTTATTATTATGGGTCACTTAAGGTACATATATAAAATTGTTTTAAGAATATTATTACTATAAAATTATTTAAGTACAATATTTTGGTAAAATGAACATAGAATGACCTACTTTCAAAATAATATTTCCCTTTGGTGAAAAATGCTTCCTATTATAATAATATTTTGCCTTGTCTATAGCTCCAGACCTCTGGTGTACAGAGGCTCAACTAGAATTTTTGAAATATATAACTTAGAAGTGAGCTTTAATCCATGTTTCAATGACAAATAGAGGGGAGAAATGTATGAAAAAACGCTGATAATTATTTCAATGGGTGGTAAATTCTGAAAATAATGAATTTTTTCATCAAAAATAGTTCCAAACTCTGTAGAGAAGTCTTCCTTATTTCTTTATATAAGCACACACACAAAACTATTATTATTTTAGAAGCATTTTCATAAAAAGGAGAACATTTTGAAAAAGGGTTATTCTAAGTTAATTTTTTCCAAAATATTGTATTTAAAATACCTTTTTGTCAAATGTCCTTACGTATGCATTCGAGCACTTTTTTTGAAATTATATAAAATTTCCCCTACCTAAATAAAAAATTTATTTAAATGGGACATAAAAAGTAAGAATTCCAATACAGTTTTTACAGTTAAAATTAATTTTAAAATATTGGGAATTTTGAGTGAAATTTTAGTGAAAGGTACTGTAAAGTTGGTGGTAAGGATTGTATTGAAAAATTTAATTACATATTCTTATAATATTTATACAGTACATAAATGCCATTATTATCTGTTGATAGCTATAAAATTTGTAGAATACTTCTAAAAAGTTTTTTGAAATATACAATTTTACGCAAAAAACTGTACCTTTTAAAATATCACGTTTCTACAAAAAGTGCAATAAAACAAATAAATATATACACAGAGATTAGATTTACAGTCCAGACAACAGATAAAACTAACAAAACATTTTCTGAAAATTTCTAGTCAACATTCCCAAAAAGAAATTCTGCAGTGAACTGTGCCGTGAAGAAAAATTGAAAAATATAGTTTCAGAAATGCATTAAAGATTTTTAATTATTAAAATGAAAAATTTTCTACTAATTGTACACTTTTAAACTTCCATATTTACAGCTCAAGCCCTTTTAGCTTCATGCAAAACTGATTTGGCTTACTATTTGTAATCTTTTGTTGTTTTCTATGGAGTTTTGTATACTATAATAATTGTCGTTTTAGTGAAATTTTGAAAAATTGCAGTTACGACAAATCTTGTAATACAAAATTCTAATAAATATATTCAAATAAATATTATGCTAAAAGTACATTAAATAAACATCTTTTATTCGTGATAGAAGTCTAGAAAAATTAAATGCTTCTAAAAGTTTTAAATATGCCAAATTTTATGCAAAACTCACTTTAATATTAATGCTTTTTTTCCCATAAAAAAGCAATTACACAAAATGAGGCATACAGATTTAGATTTTATCTCAAATACAGATAGAACTACATAAAACATGTTCTGAAAAATTTAGATTTAGTATCTTAAAATATTTTGTAGTAAGCTTTATCATGAAGAAAAAATACTGAATAACAGTCAAAACACATTTAATAATGTGAATCCTCTAAATACTACTTTTCTACTTTATTAAAACATTTCAAAACTCCTATATTTATAGCTTAAGCCTCTTTAGCTTCATTTCCTTAGGCTTACTCCTGAATTTTTTCGCCTTTTGCTTTTCTCTGGTGAGTTTGTTGAAGGTAATGACTATGTTTCGATTTCAAATTTGTGTCAATTCCTATATACCTTTTTAAGTGTCATTGACCAATTTCTATACCCAATAATTAAATACAGGCAACAGCCCTAAATAACCAGAATTATATAAGATTTATTGGTAATGTGTAAACTCAAAAAAACAAAAAGTTTCTTTTTATGAACAAAAATTTCTTTTCTGGCAAAATAGACCGCAATACATTATTAAAGCTTTCATTATTGTTTTGACATGCCATGAAGGCATTTTTATAAATCTCCTTATCAGAAAGTAAGTAAATAAGTAGGCTTTACTACTTTAATCACTGAATTTGAAAGGCCTGCTGTTTTGTCTCTACATATAATTTACTATCACATAATGCTTGTTTATACTTGTACCCAGCTATCTTTCCCTGTTGGACATTGCCCATGCATTGGGATTTTGATTGCTAGAGTTATAGTGAAAGTTAGCTGCAGCTATTGCAGCAGATTGTATTTTTCGAGGCATCCACATTGCTTCTGGATGGCAATCCCATAATAGTTCTGCAGTTTATCAATAAATTTATCAGTTAATTTCCTTTCCTACCAAGTCCTTTGCGTTCTTTAGCTCTTAAACGTGAGCCTACTTTGTATATGTCCTATACATTCAAGTTTTGTGACAATTGTTTTCACCATATATATCTTTCACTTGTAAAAGCCCTTGAATCAAATTTTAATCACTCATAGTACTCGGTGTATTGCAGGTCTCTGTTTGGATTAGTGATCTTTCAAAAATTCTGAAAGCTCCAACAGCTTCCCATGTTTCCAGAGGATCCTTTTGTAATTTGAACATTCATGCTCAGATTTTACATTCATTCTACACATTTTGCAATAATACTGTGCCATTACTTCCTAGATCTCAAAATTTTTCCAGTATCAATGGAAACAACTGAAACGCAGCCATTATGACATATGGTCTTCCGCTGCTATGTGCCATCTACTGAAACAATACCACAAGTTGTACTTTTTAAAATTCCTTGCAATTTTTAGATGCAGCTTTCTACGTTTCTTCCGAATACAACTGTACTAAGTTTCTAGCAGTTTGAGTTCATGAGCTCTAGCTGTATTTTTTTAGAAACGTACGGGTAAATTTAAAGTGCATAAATAACTTCTTACCAGCTGTGAAACCTCTGCCAATCAATCTCAATCCAAAATACCTTCACAAAGGGCTTGGAGAGAGAATCTTTTATTTTCTTTAGGAGCAGAAGTAAAGCCAATCAAGTGTATCCACAACTGCAAGCCACACACAAGTTAGAGCAAAGTCCTTCCCTAGAATTTCTGACAGTTTCCAATCCAGCTGCATAAATATTCCGACAACAGGATTAAAATAATTCCCATCAAAGCTTGGAAATTACTAATTATATTCCTGTAGAACCATGAAATTCAGGTTCAGGCACATCAAAACTTCAATTTCGCCTCACTCTACGGTGACGTATTTCTTATTACTGTTTTGTGCTAACTTGGTAAACTCTATTACCATAAAATCCTTTCTGACACTTTCGATCTAGCTTTGCATTTTCTAAAATAAATCACAGTCAAATAAAACGTTAAAATTAAATGAAAATGAATGAATAAACTATGTAAAAATACTCAAAAAGTAAGTAATAATTAAGAAGAACGCTTTAGAATGAACAATGTAAAACAAACTATAAACATACATTATTGCCATCAGTAAAATAAGCTTGAATTAAAAATAGTTGCCAGATTAAAAAAGTATTAATAAATAAATAAATGATACGTTGATCTATATTTATACAAATATTAAATATCGGTATTAGTTTTAAAGTCACGAAAAAGACGTTCAAACTATTTGTTTAAGCATTTTTATGTCTCTTTTAAACACCTATTTCCGGTTTTGAAAATCTATCTGGTTTAATAAATAGCTACACCCTAGCTTCTAAATATCGTAGGAACTTAAAATAAAGCATTTTTGGAATCTTAAGGGTATGGCTTATATTATTAAAACATAAAATTTCTGAAAATTTTTCTACAAATCGAGGATTTTTGGTTAGTCACATACCTTAAAACAGTTTTATAATGTATTCTAATCTAAGTGACACTAAATATCATAAAAATTATCCATTTTATGCGTCTTTTTAAAATCAGCTATTCCGGAATCGTTCCCGGATACCTTAATGTAAAAGATTAGGATATCTATTAAGATTGGTTAAAAAGCAATTTATGGTCAGTGTCAATATATAATTTAAATATTTAAGTTTATTAAAAAATCATGAATAATTTTCATATGTTACTGTAATGACCTGTAAAAAGACCTCTTATAAAAGTATCTAAATTAACTGATCAAATACTGTCGAATGATGAACGTACTATGTATTTTAAAATTTCCCCTATTTTTTTAATAGGGAAAGAAAATAAGTTTTTTGCTTTTTTTTGATACAGGGGGACCCCCCTTTAGGATTTTTTCTTTCCCGGTTTGAAGTCAAAACCCTTATATAACGAATAATAAACCCCGAATTTAAAAAATTTTTCCTCTGGAAAAAATCTTTTTTTTAGTTTGTATTAGAAAAAAAGATTTAGTTATTTTTTTTTTTAAATTACATATTATTTTCTCCCCAAACAGAAAAAAAATTTTTCTTTTTTAAGCAGCGAATTTCTACAGGAAAGGGGACAATTGTTAGACAAGGGTGAGTTTGAGTGTGACTTTTTCATGAGTCTTGAGTAAAGGGATATATCTCTTTATCTCATCCCTTCCCCCCCGGGGAGATTTTGAGATTTTAAAAATTTTGAATTTGAACGACTGCCTACTTGGACTGAAGTTTAGGAAATGTTTGGGGTAGGCAGTAATAAAGAGCATTTTTCCCCATGCAAAGTCAGGTTTTGGGCCCCCTAGAACCGTAGCCGCCCCCCTCCACTCGCGGTGCGGGGTCTACGTTACGCCACTGTTTATCGTAGTCAATGTGAACGACGATTCTATAATGCAGATTTTGATAATGAAACTCCTTTCAAAATTGTTACATTTTATGTTTTACATTGTTTGTGTGGAAAATGTGAAAACATACCTCTCAAGCTGCATGATGTAAATGATACAGTGTTTTGTTCTATGCACAGAGTCTACAAAGAGCTTTGTCGAGTCAGGAATCAAAAAAAGATTTTCAAACATCTATTTTAATCACTATTTTAGAATTTCCAACTAACTGGTACGTAGCAATTCACTAATAGTATTTGTAGCTGTTGATTGAAAAGCGTGTAATTTTTAAATGCGGATATTTTTGGGTATTTGCTTATAAATTTTCAAAAGGGTGTAAAAAGTTTGTTTTTTGGGACTCAATTAACGAACAAAGTGTTCGGTCCTGATGAAATCGTTAAATCGGGGTCCGACTGTATTTCCTATTTTACTAAATAAAAATAGTACTTAACAGCGAGGTAATTTCATTACATGTTTATAGGATTTTATAGTAATTATTTAATTTTTTCCTCATTCTATTTATATATAAGAGATAAAAATCAAATTCGGTTTTAAACTTACTCAGATTATTGACCACGTTTGGAACCGTGATTTTGAAAAAGCGAATAAACGGATATTTTTTTTCATATTTAATGTCGTTTTAATTTTGAATATATATATATAGAATTATATATATAGAATATTAGAATATATATATATATATATATATATATATATATATATATATATATATATATATATATATATATATATA
The DNA here is from genome assembly GCA_019973955.1 of Trichonephila inaurata madagascariensis. Lineage (NCBI taxonomy): Eukaryota > Metazoa > Arthropoda > Arachnida > Araneae > Nephilidae > Trichonephila > Trichonephila inaurata. The sequence goes on along the minus strand of BMAV01019725.1, from coordinate 3,719 downwards.
TATATATATATATATATACTAGCTGGTATACCCGTTCTTCGCACGGTGAACTGAAAAATTAAACAATACAGATTGAAGGATAAAGAAGTTTTTAATGAGTTAATTTTACGTGAATTGCAAATTAAAAAAAAAAGCTTTTTGCATATCTCAGCTGAATAAAAAAAGAAAGAAAAAAAAACACCTTTGTTAAATTTTAAGTCTGTAGATCTAATAACTGATAAAAAGGATTTTTTATTTATTTATAACTCCCCGTAACTCTCTTGAGGGTCTATTTTTGAAAATACCTCCCTAAGCTGATCTGTGCTCAGCAAAAGTAACACATTGTTAAAAGTTTTGTGTAATGAGAACGCTTAAAATAGTGTAAATAATTTATATCTGAAAGTGTAATACATTAATATTACTTTCTGTTGTATTTATTTTATGTTAAAATTGTAATATTCGCAAGCAACTCCGTTTCTTAAATTATAATGACGATTCAATGAAAAACATGGAGAAATGTTGACGATAGAGTCAAGTTGGCAAATGGCTAGCTACTTAACCCTTTATCTACCACATTATGATTTACTGGAGATTTTTTCATGCAGTATTTTTTTTTTTTGGATCACTACATTGAAAATTAAGGGATATACAGAAACAAAATACTCAACTTTGGGAAATTTATTTCGTCAGAGCTAATTAATTAATTAAAAATATTCCACTATAAAATTAATTATATACACTGTTCACTTAAAATAAATAGTCAAATCGTTTTCTAAGGTCTTCATTAACATACAAAAAACATAAGACACTTAAATTTTGACATTAATTATTTTTTCGGGACAAAAATGATAATCTTTGCAATCCGCTGAAAACGCAATTTCTGCAACAAAACTATGCCCCGCTAGAATACTCATCATAGAACATGCGTTGCCATACATCTTGGAAGAGTGGATTTCAAAGAATATTCCTGCTAAGTTGGTGTGGTGTGGTAGTTAAGAGAAGGGGGTGCCAGCTCAGATGTCATCCACGTCACTTGACCATGGTTCAAAATTACGTGGTCCTTCGCCAAAAGCGCTCGTGTAGCTGAACGGTGCGACGTTAATATTCACTCACTCACACACTCCAAAAAATACAGTACGGTAGTTATTATTTTTATACTTAAAAAATGCAATATCTGTCTATTCAATTAAAATTATAGCGTTATTATATTAACTACTAACCACAAACAAATTATGCAAATTTGTCCAAATGGTGTAGTGTGGAAGACAAAGTTTACTTACTTTAAGTACCAGAAGCAATAGAAGTATTTATTTTGTGATATAAGTATCAATTCCTTATGGTTCACACATGAAAAAAAAATCAATAGTAGCTATTCACAAATAAAGAGAGATTTAAAACAACCTCTCTCTTCAAAACTTAGTTTTATTCTGAAAAAAATAGGGATTACACCGATCACAAGAACAAATTATAAGCCAGTGCCTTGCGTAGACAAAACACAAAGTGTTTCTTCACAAATAAAATATAGATATATGCTGTCGCAGGCTTTTTTTGCAGCGCACGCCAGAATTGCTTGCAGAATTTTTTCCTACTTACTTGAAAAATATTGTTATATTTTGGATACTTCACACAATATCTTTATAAATTATAGCCTATGCCAGTGATGGTGAACCTATGACCCGTGGGTCAGACACTGACCCACGAAAGCTTTTTAACTGACCCATGATTGCTAGGCAACCATTTGTTTGCTTACGCGGGTTTATTTAGATTTTTGATTTGTGAGGATTATTTATATTCTATTTGTACTTTTTCAAGCACTGCATTGACACAAAAGCAATTTTTATATGCTGTTTATAACCTTCAATTTGATCATTACAGTTCCAAAGTTACGCAAATGACATTAAACGTATATGAAAGTATGTAGAATTTGAAAAAAAGCTAAAGTGTTTACAATATATCGAATAAAGTGTACAATTTTGCTCACATTTTGTGTGTGTTTGTGGAAAAAAAAATCAACTAACCAAACCAAATAACCATAATTAAAACACTTTCTTCACGTTTTTATAATGCAGTCCTACACTATACTACTTGCTGATTTTAAAGAAAAAGACTTGATTATAAAACGTATTAATGTGTTACTTATTAGTCACAATAAAGTTAAAGGTCAAGTAATAGAATAAAATATTTTTTTCGTAAATACAGAACGACTTAAATTATGCAGAAATGTATTCAGTTGCTTAAGATGAGAGTAATGATGCAAATGGTGATGCACAATTAGCAGTTTTTGCTCGGTATAAGTACGGGCGTATAATGAAAGAAGAGTTAATAAAACTAATAACGTTGAAAGGGAAGTGTACCTGTCTTGATATTTTTAAAGAATTTGATATTGCATTTAAAGAAATAGCTGTTGACCTTCAGAAAATAACTTCTATAACAACAGACAGTGCACCTAGTATGTGCGTGGTTTGGAAAACATTAGATTTGTGGCGGTGTAATATCTATATGAACTAGTACCAACATCACGCGAAGACGATCGTTTTGGCGTGATTGGTTACGTACTTGCGTTCGGAACGGAAGGTACCCAGAACGAATCTTCCTCCTTCAGATTTATTCAGTATTTTAGGCAAAATACTTCACATTCTCTGATTTAATTTCATTGTATAATACACCAGCAAGTTTAAAGCCCTCGTGTAGCTAAAAAGCGCGACGTTAATATTCAGTCAATCAACACCAGCAAGTTTTATGTGCGAAGCATGGTTTAAAAAACATTTTCACAGTGTAATGTCATTGTAATAAAAAATAGTCAAATTTACAAACAGCAATTTGCACAATTATTAGAGGAAATTGAATGGCAGTATTCAGGGATTTTGACATACAACAACGTGCTATGACTTACTTTCCATCGTCCTTAATCGCTTTGTAATGTCATTAGAAGGAATCAAGCTCTTTTCTTTAATTGAAAAAGATAATAGTTTCAATTAATTATCCGATATACATTGGTTATAAATGATATAATGTTTATATGCGACATCACTCAGCATTTTAATGAACTGAAAAAACACTTCAAGGATATGAACCAATTGTTTTAACGATGTTTGAAAACATTAAAATATTTATGACGAAACTTGACATCTTTACTAAAGATTTGGAAATGAAAATCAGGAAATATTTTCCTCAATTACAAAATCATTTTCGAAGCACAATAATTTTTGTAAACTCCGTTGGCATTCAAGAAAATGCAATTAAAAATATTTAATGATTATGCAAGAAATAAAACGGGCTTTTGAGGAGAGATTCAATCAATTTAAAAAGTTTGGAAAATACATTTCACTTTATTTTATATCCATACAAAACAGGATTTAAAACAATGGAGTTCACTGACTTTATGTGGATAAGTATCGATAATTTAGAAATGTAATTAGCCCGCGGTCACTCGCACCTGTTTTTGCTACCGTCGATACTCGCGGGGTGTAGAGAACACCCAAACTTTTAACACTTGTATTTAATTATGAAAATAAATTAAGCCCTTATGATACATATTTATAAAGTAGAAGATGTGTTTTGTATTATACAAATAAAATTATTAAGTTTGTTGCATAAAATCAGACTAACATTAAATTTAAACAAAACATACAAAATTTTCATTTTAAAACACATAATTTCATATTTTCATAAACCAGTAAACGTATATACCAGTAATAAATATTCTTATAATTAATGAGATAATGTAGTAAAGATTAGAA
>BMAV01019724.1:50034-74943 GCA_019973955.1 Trichonephila inaurata madagascariensis | reverse complement strand
GATTAAGGTATCCGACTACGTTCGGAACCGTGATTTTAAAAAAAGTGCATAAATGGATAATGTTCAGGATATTTAGTGTCACTTAGATTAGAATACATGTATAAAATTGTTTTAAGGACATTATGACAAAAAAAATTATTTAAATACAACATTTCGGCAAAAAATTAACTTAGAATAACCATTTTTCAAAATGTGCTCCTTTTGTGAAAAGTGCTTCTATTATAATAATATTTTGCCTGTATATAGTTCAGACCTCTGTACAGAGGCTCAACTACGAGTTTTGAAAAATTCATATTATTTTCAGAGTTACCATCCATTGAAATAATTATCGGCGTTTTTTTATTAAAATTTATCCTCCTGTTGTCGTAAAACATGGATAAACCCACTACTAAGTTATGTATTTCAAAAATTTTAGTTGAGCCTCTGTACTGAGCTATATACAGGAGAAATATTATTATAGTAGAAGCATTTTTCACAAAAGGAGAACATTTTGAAAATGGGTCATTCTATGTTCATTTTTTCCCAAATATTGTACTTAAATATAATTTTTTATTGTAATACTATTCTTAAAACAATTTTATATACATTTTCTAATCTAAGTGACACTAAATATCATAAATATTATCCATTTATACGCTTTTGCAAAATCACGGTTCCGAACGTAGTCGTATACTTGAATGAAATGGTATGTGCTTGGACAAGTGTTTCCCGTGATACCACACAAAACTCAATTGACGAACTACTAATACGTATTCATTTTTATTTAGCTTTCTTTTATTTATTTTTATAGAAAATAATGCTCCACTAAAAACGAAATTTACCACTGTCATGCTGTGTGGCATCCGCCTCAAGCTGTAAGAGGCTTGCGCCTCTCTCGCTAGCACCTAGATGTAGTGGGAGGAACGGAAGAAACACTCGACATGATCCAAATAATCAATTTATTTCCACACAAAGAACATACACAATTTCAACTATTAATATTAAGAGAATGTCTAAATGTTAACCGTGAAAGTGTGGAACAACAAGAGTAAAACGTGAGCGATTAGGTGACTATCAAACTTGATCCTCATCTTAATTAAGGATCTAACCCATTATCCTTTAATCTATTCTCGATTCATCGTCACTTTAAAGTATTCTCCTAAAAAGAATCTAAACACTGTAATTCGAATATTATACCTTCAGTAGCAATCTCACCTGGCTCGAGTATATATTCTCTCATTCTCTCTGTCAAGCTAGAAAATCTCGCCTATTTATAGCAAGTTAATTTTAAAATCAAGATTCTCTTCTTCCGAAGGGTTGGTTGTGAGTAACACGAATGGATAGCCCAAAGATTTCCCGAGAGGATTAGTTGAAGAAAGCTCGTATAGATCCGACACAACTACTTATAGAAAATATTTAATATACATATCCCTGAATAAACTCCTATTGCTGTATATACAGGGTGTATCAGTACAGCGGTTGCAAATTTTTAGGAGTGATTGAGTACACCTAAGTGATGAAAAAAAAATTAATGAACATTCGGAAACGTTTTCCTGGCATGGTATAGATAGATCCGTCACAAAGCAATTATGCAGTTGCTACAAATCCTTAAAAATTTGAATACATGTAATTCAAAACATAAATTTTTAACTACTATAAGTACATTTTACTTAGTACTGAATATTTTAGTTTTGCAACAAAAAAATTGACAATTTATGCACTTAAATCATCAAAATAACTTGACAATTAAAAGGTTAACAGTTCCTGTTATCAAAAACGTATATTTATCCAAATTCGTATTTTAAATCAAATAATATCCCTTGAGACGAATACTATTAAATACTATCACACTTCAACAACTCCAGTTGAGTTTCCAAAGACCTGTGCTTTTGGATTCCAGCTCTGCTTGCTCTAACGAGTTCCCATTTTGTTTAGTTTAGAGTGAAATTAGCATTTAATTTGCTCTCTTCATGAATATTTGATGCAAGCGCGAAGACTGCGAGATGTCAGAATGCGTGTTAAATGCTTGACTGATTTGTTTCACTTCAGTTAGTTGGGCATAACTGGATGAACAGCAGACTTTACTTAGAGGGGTTGAATGTGTAAACTGGGTTAGGGGTCGTGGGTTAGGGTAACATCAGATACGGTTTGATGATAATGTTAAGAAGTTTAATAAGTAAATGGCTTTTATCAACTTTGTTGGATTTTAATCATAGCTTTACATAAAAGAGCTACACTTTTGCATAAGTGACAGTTTTGTGCATATTTTTCTTTTTAAAAAGTTTGTTTTTTTACTTAAAACAAGTAATATATATAAAAGAAAATAAATCAATTCCTACTTAGGTCAACAACGAAACATTTTATTTTGGTCAATTAAATTTAATTAAGGAATTAATATTTGAAAAAACTGTTTTTACATCACGTGTCATCCACTACATGTTTAAAAAGTGTATCTGAGTTTTGTAGGTGAAAAAAAAAGAAGAAATAATAAGTATTTGCAGACAAGAAAGAATTCTTTAGAAAGACCTACTGGAACCATCTATATCCGCTTGTTTGAACTTCGTCAGAAACAACGCAGAATAAACCTAAAATTAAAAAATTAAATTAAATTAACGATATAATACTTGATAAAACTGTGTTAGCATCAAGTGTCATCCACTACAAGTAAAAAAAATGTATTTGAATTAATTGGATGGAAAAAAATGTATTTGAAGCCAAGAAAAATTTGTTTGAAAAACCTACTGGCCCCCTCTATTGCCACTAGTTCGTCAGAAATAACGCAGAAGAAATTTCGAATTAAAAACATATATAACTAATGATATAATATTTGAAAAAACTGTATTAAGATCAAATGTCATGCACAACAAGTTTTAAAAAGTGTATTTGAGCTTGAATGGATGAATAAAAAGTATTTTATTAACGATTGAAAATTTGAACACGATATATAAATATAAATAAATATAGGGAGAGAGTGGATTAATAGTAGTAAATTAATTATAAAGGAATTTAATGTAATTTTTGAACTTTTGGCAACATGTATGAGAAACGAAACGAGTGATATTCCAAACAAAGTAATAGTGTGATTGAGATTTCAGTGCTGATTGCATTTATTTATTTGACATTTGGTGTGAATAAGATGAACCATAAAAGAATCTTTTTGAAGAAGTTTAAAAAGTACCCTTCAGCATCAATTTGACTCTAGTACTCTCGGCAAAATTAAAACATGGTTATAAAGGGTGAGGCAAAAAAAAAAACCCGGACAAACATTTTTTTTATATAACTTTATAAAAAATTGAGAAATTAACAAAATATATCAAATAATAATAAGAGTACACTTATACTAATAAATAAATTTAATTGGTTTCAAAGTGGCCGCCGTTTGCAGTAATGCAGAGGCGCAAACGCTTGCAGAAAGTTTCAACAGTGGGCCTCAAGCCTTTTACCTTTAATCTATCCCATTCCCGCAGAAGCGATTGCTTTAGAGAGTCCAAAGTTTTGGGCGGTTTAGTGCAGGCCCTGTACTTTAAAATAGACCATACACTGTAATCCGTGGAATTGAGCTCCGGCGTGTAGGGTGGCTATTATTCAGATGGTATATCTAAAAAAATTCGTTAACCTATTTTGTGCTTTTTGACCTTGTTAGCTAGTGCAGTCTTGTTGAAACGTGTAATTTGCATTTCCAAAACAACAGCTTTAAGAATGCCCCTCTGGTACACTTTTTGATTAATTTTAACGCCTTCTTCCACAAAACCCAAAGGTGTTTTGCCACTTGCGATAATTACACGCTAGACTATGATAACCTTTGCATATTGGCGATGCTCAACCATTGTCGAGGTGCTTGGAGTGTCCTCGCCAGTTTTATCGTTTTGGGAAATTATAAATTTGTTGGACCTAAAACCCCCATATTGGACCCTAAGAGTCTCATCATTGAAAAACTCTCCCAGTCTGGGCTTTCGGCCCCTCCAAAAATTTTCAGCATCTTAGGGCCGAACGATATTGTTTTTCGTGGTTTAATTTTGCAACGGGGGTTCAGTTCGCCCGTTTTTTTTTTTCGTTTATTATCTGTCATTTATTCCCCGTCACGAGCGATCTGTCCATGAAACATCGGATTTCTCTGGACTGACTTTTCGATGGCTATATGATTCCTTGAAGTATTTACCGTACGTTTTCGCCAACTTCCTGGACACTGACCATCACTGCAAGCTCTTTGAACCGGCGATTTCTAGTCCCGTTTTCCAAAAAGGGACATAAAGCAAAAGAACAATTTTACACTGTCGTTTCCCCCTTGCGGGAAAAAACCAAAATCGACCTTTTGCTCAACATTATCAAAAACACAGAAAACAAAGTGCAAACTAAGAAATATATTAGAAAATATTTTATTATTAAAGAGTTTTAGATAAAGGAACATGAAAACATCAATTAAAACCTAATTCGTTAACTATTCAGGAGGAAAAATTTGTTGAGTTTTTTTTTTTTTTTTTTTCACACCCTGTATTTAGTATCCCAAAAGGGGCTTCAAATGAGTAAATTAAGCCTAAAAGTTAGGTAGTCAGATAAGCCATAGATATGTCCCCTCATTAAAATGGTTTAACCCTTGGAACTTGTTTTTCGGGAAAAGGATTTCACTTCCAAAATGCAGCAAATTTGAAAAAAATAAAAAATAGGGCGAGGAATATTAGAAAGTGTTTCAACACAACCGGAAACTTCATACTAGGGCAGTGTTTCTCAAACTGTGGGGAGCGCCCCTCTATGGGGGTGTGATAACCCTACGAGGGGGGAGTGCCAGCATATTGAAAAGTCAAAAACAAAAGTTTATTTTTAAAAAAAATTTATTAACTAACTTGAAAAAAAATTTTCATTCTGACATATAATAAAAGGTAAAATATTTATTTACCTATTATACCTTATAAAAAGATATCTGCACAATCTATTTTATAGTTAATATTAACAATACTAAGTTAAGGATCCATTTTTGTTCGGGGCTAATTTTGCATAAAAGGATAATTTTCATGATATTTAGTGTTCTCAGATTAGAACACATTTCAAAAAATTTTTTTGGGCATTTTGCAAAAAAATTATTTAAATAAATATTTTGGGAAAAAAATTGCTTGAATAATCTTTTCAAAATAACCCCTTTTTTTCAAAATGCTTCTATCATAATAATATTAATAATATTTTGCCTGTATATAGCTCAGACCTCTCTACAGAGACTCAAGTAGAATTTTTGAAATATTCTCATTATTTTCAGTTACCAACAATTGAAATAATTATCGGCGTTTTTTTCTTAAATTGCTCCCCTCTGTTGTCGTAAAGTATGTATAAACCCACTTCTAAGTTATATATTTCAAAAAATCTAGTTGAGCCTCTGTACAGAGGTCTCAGCTATATACAGGCAAAATATTACTATAATAGAAGCATTTTTCACGAAAGGAGAACATTTTGAAAAAAGATTATTCTAAGTTAAAATTTGCCAAAATATTATATTTAAATAACTTTTTTTGTTAAAATTTCCTTAAAACAATTAAATACATGTATTATAATCTAAGTGACACTAAATATCATGAACATTATCCATTTATGCGCTTTTGCAAAATCACGGTTCCAAACTACCTTAAGGACAAATTTAATAATTACCAGTGACAGCATGGATTTGTCATAAATAAAATTATATGCCAACATTAATACTTATCTTGTTAATTTGTACGGTTTATAATTAATCCATTAAATGCCGATTAAAAATTACGTGATTGGTTCCCCAATGCAACCATTTAGCACATAAGTAAGCGTATGTGGTCTATTGAAGGGCGTAGAAAAGGAATAAATAATCAAAAATCGTCTGAAATAAGTAAATCCTTCGCAAACGCTGTCAAGATCATTTTATTGCTTACCAAAGCCTTCGGATTAATTTTATGGATTGCAGTTCACAGAAAAGGTAGTCCTTCGGAAAGACGTATATATACGTCGAGGCAATTAACACACTACTGAGCGAGGCATTTATATACGTCGGAGGTACTTAAGAGGTTAAAGTCGTATTGTAGGTTTAGCATCAAAGTATAGTATTATTGGATTTAATACATCGTTATTGTACGGTGGGGGACGCGATGTAAAATTATGATTGAATATTGGGTCGAAAACATTGAAAGTTTGAGAACCACTGTACTAGAGCTCGAGGCTTCAACCACTTAAAAGGAGTATATATAAGGTGACCAGTTTTTTAACAATGAAAAGGAGAAAAAAATTACAACGTAAAAAAATACATGAAACATTTTATTAATTCAAACAAAAGCACACTAATTATTCTTACATCCATTTTAATTATTTACTAAAAGAAATATTTTTCCATTGAATATTTTTTTTTTGTCAATACATCATTTTTTAATCTATCGGGAAATTCGGAGCAAAGAAAATCTTTTACATTTAACTGTAAAGTAAACACTGTAGCTTAAGTATCAACATTCAATCTTGATTTCTCACTTGTCCAAAAATTATTACCAATTGAAAAAAAAATACTCTTTCAACTGCTGCATTAGTTTCAGAGCAGCACACATTCCATATTGAAAATTAAATTAAATTAAATTTTCATAATGTTCCTTTTCATGTTCATTTGAACGTTCCGTTGTTTCATGATGGTTAAGGTATCCGACTACATTCGGAACCGTGATTTTAAAAAAGCGCATAAATGGATAATTTTCACGATATTTAGTGTCACTTAGATTAGAATACGTGTATAAAATTGTTTTAAAGACATTTTTACAAAAAAAAATTTATTTAAATACAATATTTTGGTAAAAAATTAACTTAGAATAACCTTTTTTCAAAATGTTTTCCTTTTATAAAAAATGCTTCTCAAAATAATAATATTGAAAATAATTATCAGAGTTTTTTTCTTTAAATTTCTCACTTTTGTTGTCGTAAAACATGAATAAACCCACTTCTAAGTTATATATTTCAAAAATTATAGTTTATCCTCTGTACAGAGGTCTGAGCTATATACAGCAAAATATTATTAGAATAGAAGCATTTTTCACAAAAGAAGATTATTTTGAAAATTGTTCATTCTATGTTCATTTTTTGTCAAAATTTTGTACTTAAATAATTTTTTTATTGTAATACTATTTTTAAATCAATTTTATATACATTTTCTAATCTAAGTGACATTAAATATTATAAATATTATCCATTTATACGCTTTTGCAAAATCACGCTTCTGAACGTAGTCGGATACCTTAAGTATTTCCTCATATCTTAAATCAATTTCAGCATGTTGATTTTTCCATTGTTTTAATTTATCAGTTTAAATATATATTCAGACTTCGAATTCTTCAAATAGACAATTGTTATCGATTTTAATATCAAGCATTCCTTTCGATAAAAACTCAACACAATTTTCTATATCAGCCCAATTCACTTGCAATGTAGTCCAAAAACAACATTAAAAATTGTTATTTCTTCCGTGATATTTGTTTGAGACCATTCTTCGACATATTCGAAGAATGTTTAGTTTCTCTTTGAATACAGAGATTAATAGATTAGTTTTAAAATATTGAAAAGGAGGAGAACACTTTTCGTGGAAGGACTGAACCTATGAAAGAAGAACTGTCCTTCCTAAAGAAGGACGGCTGGTCACTTTAATACCTGGTGTTTATAATTAATGTTACTCTATTCAGAGGCCTGTAGAACCCGTTCTACTTATTCGACTTTGATGAAACTTGAAATATATGCTATATGGACCATGGAAAAAAGCTTCAGCAGTAAAAAATAGTTCAAATTTTGACCACTAGGAGGAAATGTGGCACCCAGAAAATACAAAAGATATGTTAGAATCATTAAAATTTATTCAATAACAGAATATGCTCCATATGATCTCCATTGTCATCAATGACGTGCTGAAAGCGCATTATAGCGTTTTCAATGGTAGCGCGAAGCAACTCATGGACTTCAGCCACATGGCGTACAATGTCAGCTTTCAAATGACGAAAAGTCCTAATTTCTCTTCTACAAACACTGTCTCTTAGAAATCCCCATAGCCAGTAATCACAGGGATTTAAGTCGGGTGAGCGAGAAGGCCATGCATCCGGAAAATATCTGAATAATTACGATTATAGCCAAAGTTAGCACTAGCAGTGCTTTGACTTGGTACCCAATGTGAGGAGTTTCTCTATCTTACATAAAGATAGTGGTTTGGAAACATTGTCGTTCTTGTAAAGCAGGAATGATTAACGATGAGAAATGCGCACTGAATGATTATATGACTATGACTGAAAGTTTATATAAATGTTTTACGGATTTGCATAAGTAATATTTGATAAAAGCGACCTGGTAGTCAAAATTTGTACTTTTTTTTTTTATTGCAGAAATCTTTTTTCCGTGATCCATATAGCATATATTTCAAATTTTATCAAAATCCGATAAGCAGACATGTTCTACAGGCCTCTGAATAGTGTAACTTTAACTATAACCACCCGGTATATAGTAACACAACAACATGAAATACCCAATAAAACGAGCAGGTTATAGTTAGCTTCTCATATAAGGTTGTATTTAATTAGAGTGTTATAAAGAAATTTAGAGACTGAATTAGTCATGAATCAACATAGTTAATTAATGATAATTTTTCTAATTTACTCTTTTATTTAATAAAAGGACAATCATTTCGGTGAATCTTCAGAGTTTTCCAAGTCTTTAACGTTTGAACACAGTGAGCCAAGTTATGATATTTACCGGTTTTTCAAATAACAAAAATTTTAAGAGCTATTTATATCATACTAAATCTAATAAAGAATTGTCGTTTTAAAATCTTTTTCTATAATTTCTTATTTTTTTTTTGACAGCAAAAATTGTGCTAAGTGAATTTACAAACATAAAATAAAGTAACTTTAATTTCTGAAATAAACATTCTACTTTTAATCTTTTTATAAAAAAAATAGTTTTTTTTTTAATTTTGATGAATAATTGAATCTGACAATATTTGGTTTAACTATCCCCTTAAAACAAATCAGAAATGTTTTTCTTGTACGATGTTGAATTGTAAATTTTACAAAAATTTTCGAAAGACATTAGAAGATAATGAAAGAAATTTCGATGTCTATCTTTAGTAAAGAAAGTTGGCATTGTAATTTACCCTTGAGCAATTCCTTCTACTGCTGACAAATGAACGCTAATTTCTAATATCTACATAGTTGGTGAAAGCAAACATTTAAAAAAAGCGTCAGAAAGTTTTTTTTTTATTTTTAAATGTATTAATTCTATTTTTAAGGTCAATAAGTATAACGACTATCAAATTCTAACAATATATAACCGACACACACACAGAACTGTTTTTTTAAAATTAGTTCTTTTCAGGAAATGCACACAATTTGAAGTTTAAGGTATCCTACTACTTTCGGAACCGGGATTTTGAAAAATCGTATAAATGGATAATATTTATGATATTTAGTGTCACTTAGATTAGAAAATGTACATAAAACTGTTTTAAGAATAGTAGTACAGTAAAATGTTATTTAAGTACAATATTTCGGCTAAAAATAACTTAGAAAAAACTTTTTTCAAAATGTTCTCCATTTGTGAAAAATACTTCTATTATAATAATATTTTGCCTGTCTATAGCTCACACCTCTGTACAGATGCTCAACTAGAATTTTTGAAATATATAATTTAGAAGTGGATTTATCCGTGTTTTACGACAACTTAGGGGAGAAATTTTAAGAAAAAAACACTTATTATTATATCTAATGGTTATAACTCTGAAAATAATGTGAATTTTTCAAAACTTCTAGTTGAGCCTCTATATACAGACAAAATATTATTATAATGAAAACATTTTCCACAAAAGAAGAAGATTTTGAAAAAAGGTTATTCTAAGTTAATTTTTAGCCGAAATATTGTATTTAAATAACTTTTTTTGTCAAAATGTCCTTAAAACAATTTTATATATGTATTCTAATCTAAGTGACACTAAATATCATGAAAATTATCCAATTATGCTCCTTTTTAAAATCACGGTTTCGAACGTAGTCGGATAGCTTAAAAGAATAAAGACAATAATTTCACATAACATCTGTAAATATGGATCTAAATTAAAAGTGTAATAGAGATTGTTTATTTATTTGAAGTGTGTTTAATTTTTTTTCACACAGTTATACGAATCATTTCATTAAAATTTTCAAACACTATGGAATCACTTACAAAAATACGTTTGATTATAAATTAAGTAAAGTATGTGAGTTTATTGCATTTTATATAATACATGTACGCATCAATATTCTCTCATTTTAGGTATATACTATTTCAATAAATGCTTAATAAATTTTTAGTCAACATTTATTTTTTTCCAGCTTTTCAAATTATTAAAAACATCAGAATTTTTCGTTTAATTTTATTGCATAGCAGCTAAGAACTGTATTAAAACAAAACTATGTACAACTAACAGTACAACTAACTTATATAAAATTTACTAAATTTATTAAATTTCATTATAAACTTCATATTTGTGCTGATAAAGTATTATTTTATCGAAGATTACTTCATAAACGTGTTTCCTAACGCGCTATCCATTGCACTACAGGGACACAACGAACGATTTTACGTTTTATATATGGTGTTGGACTATTATTTTTGTTTATTACTATTTATTTATTCATTGATTAAATAGAATCAATGAATTAATATTTGAAAAAACTGTATTAACATCAAGTGTCATCCGCAGCAATAGTAGTAATTGTGAACAATATTTTAGAACAAAGGACGTTTACAATACTTCTTTATTTCAGATTTAACGAACGTAACACAACTCTAAAAACTTTCACGTAGTAAATTATCTGCATTAATTAATTTATTTTTTCGGTTGAATTGGGAAATTTGCATGCATAATGACACGCAATATAAAACCTCCAGTTATATTTCCTTAACAGGATGCTCTTCTTTAAGAGAATTGAAATAATTAAGCAAATTTAATACCAAACCATCAAATGTCTGTATTAAAAATTTCAATTCTGTGCTCTCTTTCGAAGAAACTTCCATTAAAAAGGAAATTTATCGAATCCATCACCGTACAAACGCTTACAAATCGATCATTTCGATTTGCTTCAGAATATGAAAACACTAAACCCATTTTTCAAAGAGGAAAGATTACTTATAAGATAGCAAAAAAAAAAATCTTGTTTGTCTTTTTGTATTTCTTCTACAGCTATTCAATTAACCAAAAATCAATATTTTTCAGTTTTTTTTTTCTTCTTCTAAGTAATGTATACAGTTTTCGTTCCGAGACTTCATTATATTTTGTATATAATTTGATTTTTTGTGTGTGTGGGTCTAAAACATAAGACCAGCTTTTAATTTCTTAAACAACTTTGTGTAATTTTTTTCAGTCTTATTTCTTATATAGCTAACATTATTAACGGTTAAATGCTCTTAAATATATATATTTCCCAATGTGTTATTTTGATTTGAAACTTTGTTATAGTAAATACCATTTGTGTAAAATAACATAAATGTTGCACATTAAATTCACATATTACATGTAGGCACGCACGCGAATGTGCATGTAAAGATTTTTAATCTAATTCATAAGACTGCATCATCCATCGAACCTGAATAATTGGTTTAGAAGGATCAAATCCTATGAATCCTATTCGAACGTTCACAGTTTCGAACAAATGAGTAACTGGCTTTTCAAATGAAGGGAAATAGTCCTAGCCTTTGCTGACGTAATTTGAATAATACCTGCTGCTTTTGTGTTACGTAGTGATACTCTTACTTCAATGTGATTTACAAAACCGAAGTTAAAATAGAATAAAAATAGAAAAAAATGTAGGTAGTTACTTCTCTATTGGAGAGGCCATCAGATACTTCAATTCAATTCCCTTTGTTCAACTCCTCCCTATATATTATATACACACACACATATATATATATATGTATATCATGTTCATTTTTTTCACACAATCGTTAATAAAATACTCTTTATTCATACACTCAAGTTGAAATACATATTTAAACTTGTAGTGGATGACACTTGATGATAATGCAGTATTTCAAATATCAATTCATTAACTAAATTTAATTGATTAATATTAATTTTATATGGAAGAAAAAATTAAATTTGTTCCGAATGAAGGTGATAGAGGGCGAACATTGATTATCTAACTACCAGGTATGAAAAGCTCAATTTGTGTCTCAAGTAGGAATTGACATTAAAAAAAATTATATTACTGGTTTTTATTCTTATATTTAAAATATTGAGTTTTAACTTTTTTTCGGATTACATAATTATCTGTATAAGAAATATCTCTACACACTAAGCCACTTTAGTGATAGGCAAAGAAAACTTTTATCAGGTAAATTTTCACTGCAAGCATAATCATAAAGTGATGTGCTTAACGGCAATCCGAAAAATGAGCAATAATTTTCGTTTAGAGTATTGTTGTATTTGCGTTTAAATTTAAAAATAACCAAAAAATAATTATATCTCAATTTATTTTTCTACTTTTTTTATTCCTATTAATTTATGGAAATAATATTGTAGCAAAAATAGTTCTCTTTGTTTGTCATGGGCGCGATCTATTGCTTGGACGCACGAGCCCGACTGCGGGTGATTTGCAAAAAATAACTATTTCTTTATTTTAATTGATTTTTATTTCTTGTAATCCTTTCTTTCTTTTGCACTTTTATTATTGCTAATTGTAATGGTATTTATAAAAGTTAGCAATCATTATAGTTATGGAAAGTTCTGGAACTTTCGACGGCAATATATAAGCAAAGGAAATATTCAGTTCTTGGAATAAAATCCTGAGTTGTGAGTAGAGATAGTTTTGTCATTTTACTTAAGTATCCAATTACCACATTAGTTTAATCTAAGCGACAATATATACTTATTCTTCTAAGTATACTGAATTTCTGCATAAATTTAATTTAGGTGTAATTAAGTCCCATATTATTATTATTATATTTAGGTAGTTCTTTTTATTTTTTATAAGATTCGATGTATCAGTTTCTGTTTAAGATTTTGTTAAGGTCAATTTAAAATATCTGACTATATATATTTTTTTCTATAATTTTTTTACTTATTTTTTCTCTCTATTACAGAAACATTATTGTTCTCATTTAATAATTTCATTTTACTTTACTGTCTGGTTTATCATTCATTTGTGTTGGAGATAGGCTTAAAATTTTAACATAGCTCTGGTTTTTTTTCTATAATGTCGAAACTTTCTGCTGTACGGCAAAGGTGGATCCATAAAGCATTGCTTAACCATAAATCACTGGTCTAATTGAGCAACAGCTCTAGAAATTATAATAGATCTCCATTTTAGTCCAAAGGCTCTTTTTGTATCTGCATTTGTTGTGTCTCTTGAGCTCCAATTTCTTTCTTCTTTGGCATTGTAGGTTTTACAACTTTTTCACTTGGTACCTTATTTCATTTTATTATACTATATATATTTACATTCGGCACCATGATTTTGCAAAATCACATAAAAGAATAATTTGTTTTGATATTTAACGTCAGTTGAAATAAATTATACATATATAAAACTGTCTTGAGAATATTCTTACAATAAAAATTTAAATGCATTTCTTTAAAAAAAGTAAAGAAATAATGACATATTTGCAATACATTCTCATTCACTTTTTTATAGTAAATGCTTCAATAATGTTTTTCCTATACATAGCTGCACCGGGTCTCAACGAGGATTTTTATAATATACTCTATAAAAAAAACGACTCACCAAGAACGAGTTGCCCGATAAAGACAAAAATTCGTGGGTAGAAAGATTATATACGAAATAGAAAATGAGTAAAATTTTAGAAAAATTTAATCATTTATTTCAGAGTTATATAGTTACAAGATAACAAGCTCAATAAGGGGTTGACCCATCTCTAGCCTGGATGCAAGCTGCCACACGATGTGGCAAAGAGTAATAAAGTATCATGTGGTCTCCTGCGCTGTTTATTGCCAAATTTGCTCCAATCATTCGACAAGGTCATCAACATTCCCTAGTAGATGTAGTCTTCTTCACATAATATCCCAGACATGATCTATTGAAGAGATATCTGGAGATCTGGCTGGCCAAGGAAGTGTTTCACAAGCTGTAAGACAGTTCATAGCAACACGTGCCGCAAGTGGTCTGATCTTATCTTCTGAAAAATAAGGTCAAGGTACTGCAAAAAAAGACGGTATCAAAACAGTTCTCAGAATGTTGTCAACACACCGTTGTGCTGTAAGTGTGCCTCTAATGATGACCAAAGGGGTTCGGCTGTCAAAAGAAATGGCACCCCCCACCCAAAGTAGTGTTGTGTAGGGCCTGTGTGGCGTGTAATAACGAAAGCAGGATCGGTACACTGTCCTGGGCGTTTCCAGACACGTCGTCGCTAAACACTATACGTTCACAGTCAGTATTATTTCGACCTGATCGAGACAAACATCACGGTAATTGGATTCGATTGTGTTCAGGCGTGTGTCAGGTGGCGTAGTGCTTGACACGAGTGTAAATTTCGCTCTATCAGAGGTCAGTGAATGGTCACGGTGGACACTCATGTGTGGGTCGCACGTCTGATGATTGATAACGATGAATCAGGTGCTGTGACGATTGATCTGGCAATCAGTCTCTCCTCTTAATCTGCTGTGACCCTAGGTCGACCACTACCATCATGACTCTGAAATCTGCCAATGTCCACCCGTTCTTGTCAGCGTCTTCTAATGGCCGCATCGCTTCGGCCCATATAAAGAACGATTCTCCATTTTGCCTAACCTGCCTCTTTCAATCCAGTGATACGACTTCTTTCAAACTCGGACAGTTGCTCGTAATGAGCTCAAATTCTGTCATTTTTTTCTGTCGGAATCCCAATGCAAAAGAAATTTTGACATTTATATTGAGAATCGCTTTTTATAGACGTTGCGCAGTTCCGACGCTCTGCAGCTCACGCAATTCATTCCTGGCACACCAAATTTTAATCGTTTGCGTGTTCGGTACAAATGTCTTTGCAAATTAGAATCTCTTGTCATTAGAATCGGGCAACTCCTTCTTGATGCTTCGTTTTATTTATTTATTTATTTTTTGTTATAGAGTGTATTTAAAAGTGGATGTATTGGTATTTTAATACATCACAGTACAGAGAAGTTTTTTACAAAAAAAAAAAAAAAACACAATTTATTATTTGGATTGATAGCAACTCTGAAAATAATGCGAATTTTTCAAAAATCCTAATTTCTGACTTCTAGATGTGTAACAAAATATGTTATTATTATAGAAGCATATTTAGAAAAAGGAGAATGGGTTGAAAATATGTCATTCTTTTTCATATTTTACCAGAAAAACTGCATTTAAATAATTTTCATTGTAAATATTCTTAAAACAATTTTATGCGTATATTGATATTCATTGAACTGACTCTAAATATATATAAAAAAAAACTATTTCTCCATACGCTTTTCAAAATCTTGGTTTCAAAATTAATTAGTCACCTTAAGTTTTCCGAAATCCGTTAAAACGTTCACACACAAATATGAGGCATGTTTGTAGAGAGAAACAAAGAGAAATGTAATTGATCGTTTTGAAATAAATATTATCTGTAACGTTTTCAAGAAAAGTAATCAATATCTCAACTTCTACTGAATCAAGCCTTATAAAATAATAAGTAATACCACTCAACAGAGATGCGTAAGTGTAATATACCGGTTGGTTCAAAAATAATGTGACCAATTTCAGAGCATCATAAATTTTTATCGAATTAAGTTATTTATATGAAATTTTCAATGTGGTGTCCTTTCTCATTGTACACTTTGCATAAACGTTTAGAATAAGTGAAATTTCACTATTTTAGGGGTATTTTTCCAAATTCCTCTTTGATTGCTTTTTGATGCCCTTTTTTGAAATGTTCTTACTTTACGTCTATTTAATTGTTTCTTTAAGTATCCCCTTAAAAATTAATCGCAAGTACCACAACCAAGGGAAGGTGGTAGCGATTACTTAGGAGTAAAGAAATTTACATTTTTATTGTTTAACTCTTTTATAGTTGATTTTACAGCATGACTTTGTGCAGAATCTTGGTGAAAAAGAAAGTTTCCTTGAGAATAAAGACGTTTCCTTTTTTTATCGTTTCAAACCTTTATTCTCATAGTATTTAGCATAAAATTTAGCCTTTGGTGATACAAAAAATGGTTTTGTTAAGCCTTGGCAGGACATTCCCATCTATACCATAACACCTGACGGTCAACTTTCTTTTTGCAAAACAGCTGCGTCTTTGCGAAGTTTTTTGCTTGAAATATATCGTATCTTCATTTTACCAGGTGTGAATGACAGATTTAACAGCGCTCCATCCGAAGTTATCCATGCTTTGTGTCTACCATTGCGTAACATTAAATATAGAGTTCAATAACGTTTTCTTCGTTTTTCTACGGTCTCAACAGACATTTGAAGACAGACTTATTCACTAACTTTTTTATAGTCAAATTTGTTTACTGACTACAAATTGTCAATTGTGATACCTGTAGTTGCTTCTCTAAATTTCTTTGAGGCAAAGGATTTTCTACAGCAAAAGTCTTTTCAGCTTCTTTATTTTATTTTCCCCCAAGGACTTCCTTTCGACCACATTTTTTTCCTGGAGCCTTTGACTGTCAGTCAAATTTAATTTATTTTCGAAGTTTAGATGTTATTCTATTAGAAAAATGTCTTTTCTGATTTTTAAATGCTTCATTTATGACATAATTTTAGCAAACATCCTTGAAAAGCTTCGAAATTTCGTTTCAGATTTGAGGATCTAATTTCGGAGCCGTAATTTACTCAAACTAATAAAAATAGTTAAATTAGTAGTTTAAATGTTTCCTTTTTAAAATATAACTGGAAGTAAAGCAATAAAAAATTACCATTCGTTGTTATATGCTTTTAAAATTGGTCACACTAATTTTGAATCATCTGGTATATAATAATGCTTAAAATAATACATTCTAACAGGAATGATTTTGAAACAACGGAAGCCACCACATCTTTTATAAAACTATTGAAACTTTAAAAGCTCAAGCAACAAATAGAGTGCCCCGGTTATTCAAAATCCTTTATTCCCTCAATTTGTGGCATCTAAGAGAACCCATTCAAAGAGTAATTTATTCATCTTTTAATGACTCAAGTCGTTAGTTAATTGTCTCAATCTTTCCATCGGTTGAGTTGAAGTCGATTTCCATTATGGATAATTATTGTTTCCCAATATGTGTGTTCAGTTCTTTGTTATTTTAAGTACTAGCGGCCGCGATGTGAATGGTTCAAACTCACGCGAATTCGTAAAAGATATAACTTTAAAAGGAATCTTTCATGTATTAAGTATATTAGTTATCTATAAAAATAATTGTTCTTTAAATTTGATGGTTCCTCTTTTTATTTATTTAAAATATCGGATCTGAATAGGATATATCTTTTTCTGTAAAAAAGGTTTTTCGTAACTCTGTTTATATATAAGGTATAGCTACTAAAAATGGATCGTACAAGTTGAGTTTAATTGAAATAGAATATTAAGAAAACGAATTACCTAAAGGGCCCTACCTTTCAGCGCTTTCTCGAAAAATCTGCTTACGTCAGTGCTTCTCAAACTTTCAATGTTTGAACTCCAATATTCAATGATAGCTTACACCGCCCCCCCCCCCCTCTTCTTTTCTTCCATACATGAAGAATGTATTGAATTTAATGATACTATACTTTGAAGCAAAAACAGCAATACAACTTAAACATCTTAAACTTTTACCTGCGAATATAAGTGACTCTTTCTGTCAAAGCGCTGATTGCCCCTGCTATATACATACGTTTTTTCAAAAATACTATCTTTTCTGTGAACTACTATTGATAAAATTATATTCCGAAAGCTTTGGAATGCAATAAAAGGACATTGACGGTGTTTGCGAAGGATTTACTTATTTCAGAGAATTTGCTCTTACTTTTTTATATAATCCTTTCTTTCCTCTACCCCTCATTATATCACATCGCGCACTTAGGTAGAAATCGGTGGCATTGGGGAGCGAATCGCTTAACTTGAAATCGGCAGTAATGGGGTTAAATATAATGTGTTAATTTATTAATATAATTTTATACATGGCAAGCCCTTAGGGTCACTGGTGATTATAAAACTTGTTCTTAACTTAGTATTGTTAAATTAATTGTAAAATACATTGTGGGGTTCTGATACATTTATAAGTGTATTATCTTAGTTTAAATGTGTATTGTACTTTTTATTATGTCAAATGTATTTTGCTTGTTTACTTTCAGCATATTAATAATTTTTTTAAATAATATTTTGGTTTCGCCTTTTCAATATGCTCGAAGAGTAAAACGCCTCCTAGGGGGAGCACCCCACAGTTTGAGAAACGCTGTTTTACGTCAAAGATCATGGCTCCAATAATTTCCAGAAGCATTCATATGCTCGCCAAGTTGCCAAACATGAGGCCAACTTGTCTGTATCACCGATATTTCTCCCCAAATTTTCATTCAAACACCATTATAATACAAAGAATAGCATTGCTTGCTAATTTTACAATTTGTATCATAAAATAAATACAACAGAAAGTAATATGCTAACGTATTAAATATCCAGATATAAATTATATTCAAAATAGAACAACATAATACATGTGTATGAATAGATGTATAATTTGTACAATCGGGGTTGTTCCGCCTTTAGGTGGACAGGGTCCCCCTCCCTCCCCACTAGTTACTCTAAAACAAAATTTTAACCTTATTTAAATTAAAAGAAAGTATGTGTGAAATAGATGTATAATTTTAATCTAAGAAACTTAATAGGAGGTCCTATAACCAAAACATTTCGAACTCAACTGTCAACATTTTAAGAGATTTATTCGAATATTGCATAAAATATTACTGAGCAAATACAACACACGGGAACATGCTCACGATTATGACAGCTTAATTTTGCGCAGATTAGCAATCAAGATATCAATTTCCATAAACATAAGAAATAACTATGACCAAATTCGGTCAAGACAAATATTTTTGTTTTCTATTTTATTGAATAGAGCTATATTTTCGCTTTACAAAACATACTTTGCATTGTTCTTACGCTAGCTACCTAGAGGCCAAGCTACAATCAGTTCTATTAAGTTAGAAAAACCGGAAGTGGGTCTTTGATCTACCAGAAGTGGGAATTTAAATTATTCGAAATCTACCATGACGAGTCTGATTACTCAAAATTTTACAAATGTATTTCTATAAAACTTTTTGGGCCTGATATTTATGCTATTTTTTAGAGAATGTACTGAAATATTTCTTATTGTATGAATATTTTTTGAGTTAGGGCTTGTTATTTAAATAATGGTCTCATTACGAATGTGATTTTTCTTATAAGGTTTGATCAATCAGCTCTAAAATTCAAATTTTAATAAAACATTAAAATTTTCGTACATTCTCTAGATAAATGCATCTAGATTGTTTCGGTAATACTTTTACTAATATGTTTATTACTTTTTCCTCTAATTGCTTTGAAGTTTTACAAATTATTGCAAAAATTTCACTTATAATTGTGATTTTTGTAAAATTCAGGCAATTTATTTTAAATATTGATGGTTAAATATTAGTATTCTAAAAAAAGCTTTTATGTTGTTTTAATATGTTATTTTTTCAAATAGTACTTCGAACGTATTCGGATACCTTGCATATTTATGTACATTCCGAGATAATAACATATCTATCAAATATAGAAAAAAGCTGGCCAGGTACTTGAATTTATGGCTGATTCGGGAAGAAAAGCTGTTGCCAAATATTTGAATGTTGTTCTTTTGAAATACATAGATTAGTATACAACTAAACATATTTACATAAATGAATAAGAAAAATAATAATAATAATAATGAAACACATTCAATTTACTTCAGTTCATACTCAAACAGTGTCTTAAAAGGAAAACTGAAATGGTAAGTTTATATTAATATATGTAAAATAAGTGCAAGTATTGAATTAAAAATGCTCATTTCAAATTATGATTTTTCTAAAAATGTAAAGTAACCGAAATATTAACTATGCACGTGTCTTTCTTTGAAAATATTTCCCAAAACATTTAATGATAAAAAGGTCAAAGGAATTATTTTAGGCATCTATTTTTAGTCAAAAAATATTTAATGAAACTACTGGAATCAGATTTTAAAATAAAATTTTAAACGGATTGTTCATAATAAGATACTTTGATGCTCAAATGATTCATAACCTTATCAGACTTGAATAATTTGCTTTTACTATCATAACAAGCAGATAATGGAAATTTAGAAATAAAATTTTACTAGCTTGATCCTTTTTTTTAAAAAAAATGGAGTTCCATCAACTTTCTAAATATTACAAGCACTATCTCTTTTCCTTAATCAGACAATAAGTACTTAAAAGAAAAAGAATTTTTTTTAAATGGTAAGCCCTCTTATTTCTTTCCCTGACCTTGAAAAAGAAAAACTTACTCTTCATTGCACTAGATAACAACAACATTTTTCTTAAAGTAAACGCAGTCGGAAAAGATTCGTTTTCATTATACTCAGAGTAAATAAAAAAAAAAGGTTACGTTAAAAGATAAAGAGGATAAAAAGCTAATAAAAAAAAGGGAATTTTTGTAAAGTGTAAAGAGATTTTTAATAAAAAAAAACTGTTGTTAAAAATTGAACGAAGATAACTTTTAATAAAAAACTGAAAATAAAAGTTATTTCAAATTTTTGGCAGGAACAGTTTTAGCCATCAAATGAATTTATATATATATATATATATATAAATCGCTGACCTAATTCAGCGACAGCTCCAGAAATCATAATAGGTCTCCAGTTTAGTCCAAAGACTTTATTTGTATCTACATTTGTTGTGTCTCTTGAACTCCAATTTCTTTCTTTTTTGCCACTGTAGGTAATATTATATTATATTATATATATATATTTTATTTTATTTTATTATATATATATATATAGTAAAATAAAATAAAAGTGAAGAGAAGTACTAGAACCTACAGTGCTGAAGCAGGAAGAATATATATATATTCTTATAGAATATATATATACTTGTATGTATACATTTTAAGAAAAAATAATGTACTTTAATTTGTAATAATGTACTTCTATATGTCTTATCTATATCTTCTTAATAATGTACTTCTATTTTTTTTTTTTTTTTTTTTTTACTTTATGTATACGAAACATCCCATAAGTTCTGCAATTTATGTACATTTGTGAATCTACATTTTAAATGCATATTTTTGCTATTAATTCCACACATAAAACAATCATTATTTTTTTTGTTTAATTGTTTAACAGGTAATTGTTTGATTACATTTGCAAGTTTTAGGCCTAAGTCATTTTCAATCTTGGTTAATTTTTTTCAAACACAAATAATGAAAATCGGATTAATGTAAATATAGTAATGCTTAAACGAATGGTTTTCGGATCTTACACATCATTAATAAGCAATTATGTTCTGATGAACTATATCTAAGGCAAAATATTGAAAATTACACTTAAAAAATAAAAAAATTACTTAAATGGAATTTTTTGACTAGAAATGTAGAAAGAATGTCGCATTGTCAAAACATTCTCCTTTTATGAAAAATACTTCGACAATAATATTTTACCTACATGTGGGTAAATATGCTGTACTGAGCCTGAACAAGGATTTTTGGAATACAAAGCTGAAAAATGGATTTATTCATTTTTTAAAATAAGAAAGTAGATTAATTTTAACAAAAAACATCAGTTATTGTTTCAATTGATCGTAATTCTGAAAATAATGGGAATTTCTCAAAAGCCCTTGTTCTGGCTTTGTATAGAAGTCATATCTCTATTTTGAGAAAATATTATTATCGAAGAATTTTCCATTAACATAGAATGTTTTGAAAATATGTGAGCCTTCTTTCATTGTTCGCCGAAGAATTTGCATTTAAATACTTTTTTATTGTAATAATATTCTTCAAACAAATTTATATATACATTCTAATTCAAACAATACTAAAGATCAAGAAAATTATTCATTTATACAATTTTGAAAAATCACGGTTTTGAACGTAGTCAAATACCTTAAGGTATCCGACTACGTTTGGAACCGTGAATGAATAATTTGAAAGCTAATAAACTTGAAAAGGTTTTTTTCTCACGTTTTAAAGCATTCAGGTGAACTGAAATTTTATGTACACGATTGTTTTGGAGAACAATACCATACATTAATGATAATGAATAAAAATAAATGACCACTTATAATGTTGTGCTTCTGTCGTATATATATACATATTTATATTAATTGTAACTATTTAATAAAAAGTAGCTAAAATAAAATTTATCTTTGTTGATCTAAGTAGGAATTGACTTAAGGTAACCGACTACGTTTGGAACCGTGATTTTAAAAAGGCGCATAAATGGATAATTTTCATGATATTTAGTGTCGCTCAGATTAGAATACATGTATAAAATTGTTTTAAGGACATTGTGACAAAAAAAATTATTTAAATACAATATTTCGGCAAAAAATTAACTTAGAATAACCTTTTTTTCAAAATGTTCTCCTTTTGTGAAAAATGCTTCCATTATAATAATATTTCGCGCTTATATAAAATAAAGACTTCTCCAGAGAGTCTGAACAAGGATTTTTGAAAAATTCACATTATTTTCAGAGTTACCACCCATTGAAATAATTATCGGTGTTTTTTTCTTAAAATTTCTCCCCTTTGTTGTTAAACATGGATAAACCCACTTCTAAGATATATATTTCAAACATTCTAGTTGAGCCTCTGTACAGAGGTTTGAGCTATATACAGGCAAAATATTATTATATTAAAAGGATTTTTTATAAAAGGAGAATATTTTGAAAGTGGGTCATTCTATGTTACTTTTTGTCAAAATATTGTACTTAAATATTTTTTTTTATTGTAATTCTCTTCTTAAAACAGTTTTACATACATTTTCTAGTCTAAGTGACACTAAACATCATAAATATAATAAAATATTATATTATTCATTTATACACTTTTGCAAAATCACGGTTCCGAACGTAGTCGGATACCTTAAGTTTATTATGCTCAAAAAATAATACCACGATCTTTTAATATTTAGAACAGGGGTGGACACCCCACGGCTCACCTTGAATAATTTTGTGGCCCTCAAGATTATTTACAACTTTACAAAATACATACGATAACAAAAAACAAAACAAAACAAAAATTTACCGACCAAGAACGAATTGTCCAATTGAGACAAAAATTGGCGGTTAGAAAGATTATGTACAGAATAAAAAACGAATAAAATTTCAGAAAAATTGATTCATTTATTTCAGAGTTACATAGTTACAAAGTAACGAGCTCACATTAAGATGTTCACCCACTTTTAGTCTGGATACAAGCTGCCACATGACGAGGCATACAGTGAAGAAGCACCTTGATGGTCTCCGGTATTTCTTGGCCAATTTTCTCCAATTGTCGGGCCAGGTCATGAACATTCCCTGTTAGATGCAGTCGCCTTCCTATCATATGCTAGACATGCTCGATTGGAGAGATATCTGGCAATCTGGCTGGCGAAGGAAATGTTCGACAAGCTTTAAGATAGTTCATAGCAACAAGTGTCGTATGTGGTCTGGCATTATCTTGCTGAAAATTAAGGCCAGGGTACTGCAAAAGGAACAGTAGCAAAACAGTTCTCAGAATGCTTTCGACGTACCCATGTGCTGTAAGTGTGCCTCTAATGATAACCAAAGGGGTCCTGCTGTCAAAAGAAATGGCACCCCAGACCAAAACTTCTGGTTGAGAGCCCGTGTGGTGTGCAATAGTAAAAGCATTATCGGAACGCTGCCATCGGCGTATCCATACAAATTTTCGATGATCATCAGGACACAGTTGGAAGTGGGATTCGTCGCTAAGCACTATACGACCCCAGTCAGTATGATTCCAACCTGATTTTTGGGCTTAGTGCAGTGTTTTGTAACACATAAATCTCATAATTGTTTGTATTTTATCACTTCGCTTATGTTTTTATAGATACTTACAAGTGAGCAGTATTGCTTTGCAACGATATCTGCAGCATCCCTCTAGGTTCCTGTAACTTTTCTTTCAATTTACAGCTACAAATCGGGGTTTTTTTTGTTTTTGTTTAGGAAAACGAAATTTATTAAACATTTATCACGGTCAGACTTTTCGGACGAAAACGTGCAAAATCAATTACGATGTGCAAATACAGGCATTGAGATCCACTTGCAAAAACTACGTGAAACAATTGAGAAAAAAACAAATATTTCATCATTTATATAAATTTAACATTATTTGATCTTAGCATTATAATTATTATATCATCTATGTATGTCTGTATGCATGAAAAATAATGGAAACAATATAATAATATTTCATTCTGCTTTAAAGTTTCACTTCAAAAATGTTTGTGATGGGTTCATATATAATATAAATTTATATATTATATTTTTATATGCTGCCCACGGGATTATAATGTTCTTCAGAAGTGTCCCACAAGGTCATTTGGGTTGACCACCTTTGATGTAGAAACACTAAGGAGTGTAATATGGGTAAATTATATTATCCTGACCCAGTGCTTCTCAAAATTTAAATATTCGGGACCAATATTCAATCATAATTTTCATCGAGCTCCCCTTATGCAATAACAATGCATTTAATTCACTAATACTATACTTTGACGCTAAAATACAATACGACTTTAACCTCTTATGTACCACTGGCGTATATAAACGTCTCGCTCAGCCAAAGCATTAATTTTCTTTGACATATGTATACGTCCTTCCGAAGTACGATCTTTTCTATGCACTGCTATCCATATAATTTTGGAATGCAATGAAAGGTCTTTGACAATGTTTGCGAAAGATTTACTTAATTCAGATTATTTGCTTCTTTATTCCTGGGGGGGGGCGGGGGGGGGGGGTATAGACGCAAAAATGTGTGGAAAATGGATGTCATTGTTATGCT
>BMAV01019724.1:0-49934 GCA_019973955.1 Trichonephila inaurata madagascariensis | reverse complement strand
TCCCCCCCCCCCCCCCCAATATATCTTATAGACGCAAAAATGTGTGGAAAATGGATGTCATTGTTATGCTACTAGCGTAACTTTTATTTGGCAGTTAAAGGATTTAATATAAACCGTACAAATCATTAAGATAAGTATTTCGTATATATTTTTTTGCATATAATTTTATATATGACAACTCTATGGGGTCATTAGTAATTATTAAACATTCTTAACTTAGTATTGTTCAATTAATTATAAAATACATTGCGTAGCACTGATACATTAATAACTGTAATATATAAGTGCAAATTTGTATTATATTGTTTATTATGTTAGAATGTATTTTGCTTGTTTATACTTTCAGTAAATTAATTTTTTCAAATAATCTTCTGTTTTCAAATTTTCATTATGCACGTGCCCTCCTCGTAGAGTTGTCACGCCCCACAAGGGGGGCAAGCTCCACAGTTTGAGAACCGCCGCCCCTCCCCTCCCCCTATCCACCTGTTAATATTTCGGTAAGAATATACACAGGGAAAACCAGAAAGCCACTAAAAAATTAGATATGTGTATTATCTCTTGATCATAAAGCTCTAAAACTTAAAACACTTGATACAAGTTTCAAAAAGTGATACAAAATGTTTCGAAAAATAATTTTTAGATTCTTAAAATATATGAGTCGTTTTGTTGAAATAGGTTCCACCGTAACTGTTTAAAATAACAGTTCTACAGTTTTTGAATTTATTTAATTTTAATTAGTAATGCTTCGAAATAGAGTTTTCTTATATCTATAGTTGCAAACTGAAATTCGATTTTAAATTTAATCATCAGTGTAGGAAGCGGTAAAAAATCCTAAATTTAATCTTCATTTCTATCTTCAAAGTAATTATTTCCTCCTTCACTTAAAAAAAAACTCAATTCACTCCTTTGATCTTGTGAAACTAGGTATATTTCTCTCTTTTCGATCTTCTTTTTGTCTCAAATAAAAAGTGGTTTAAATTGCAAAGCTTTCAAAAAGCTTTGTTTGTCGTCAAATTTTGAATAAAAATAATTCTTTTTAAATGTCCGCCACATCTTTGTTTTGTCTTTTTATAATGTTTGTTCATAAATATTACGATAAATATTTTTTAAAGTCAGCTGAGTGTTTCGATATAGCTCTGGTTATAGAAAAAGAAAAGGAGCTATTTTCTTCAAAGGAGCTATTAAGAAAATAAAAACTAAATTAATAAAAAGGGTTATTGAAAAAAATCGAAGTAAATGTGTTTACTAAATTAATTAGTTTATTTAGACTACTTGTTTATTTGAATAGTTAATAATAAAAAAAATTCTTTCTGTGCGAATGAACTTAAAGTAATATAAATAATGACTTTTTCTCTAAGATTAATAAAAAAAGCAACTCTCTTTTAATTAATTTCAATATTCTTTTTCAATTATTTAATTCATCCAAAAATCTCAAACAAATTTAAGGAAATAAGCTTTAAAAATCATTTTGTTCTAGGCAGTACTGGTATAAGAAATGAAGATTTATTTTTGTAGAAACAGTATACAATTCGATTAAATAAAATTGTTAAGATATGTAAATACACCCAAAAAATTCACCTTTTTGGTGAAAATTTTTAAAATTGCTTTAATACTTTTATTTTATAGCCCATACATTTAAGATTCCAAAAACACTCTATTTTTCTTTCTAGGATATTTAGAAGCAAAGCTATAACATAGTTAGTAAACCGAAAATGGAGTTTACAAAACCGGAAATAGAACCTTACACAAAATAGTTTTAAGGTATAGAATTGAAATTTTCAAAAGATGTTTTATTTAGTTTTATCTGTGTTATGAATCAAAATATAATCTCGGTGTATATATTTATGTATTTTATTGCTTTTTTATGAAAAAAAAAATCATTAATTTCTTAAAAAATTTGGTTCTGTGGCATAAAATTTGGCATATTTAAAAAACTTTCAAAAGTATTACAAATCTTTTAATTTTTAACCCATAAAAAGATGTTATACACGTACTGTAGAAATATTATTTGAATACATTTATTAGAATTTTGTGCAACAGCAATTTTTCACCAAAATTTCACTAAAAACGACAATTGTTATATTCTATAAAACTCTCCAGAAAACATCAAAAAGTCAAAAATAAAGTCCAAATTAGTTAAACATGAAGCTAAAGAGATCTCGACCTATAAAAATGGTGAACTTAAAAATGTATAATTAGTAGAAAATTTTTTATACTGTATTAAAATCTTTAAATGCATTTTCTGAGAAACTATGTTTTTCAATTTCTTGCTTCACGGTAAAGTTCACTAAAGGTTTTCTTTTTAAGATATTGAATTGGAGTTTTCAGAAAATGTTTTATTTAGTTTTATCTGCATTCCATACTATTATCTAATCTCTGTGTATATATTTATGTATTTTATTGCACTTTTTGTGAGAAAATAATATTAGCTTCTTATAAAAAATTGAGTCCTTGCATTAAAAATGACATATTTCAAAATTTTTTAAAACTATTACAAATCTTATAGTTCCAATTATAGATAAGGATGCTATTTATGTACCATATAAATATTATTCAAATATATTAGGTTGGGGAAAAAGAAATCCATTATTTTTTTGGTAGTTGGCTGTAGTGTCGATATGTCGTGAAGTATCTGTCAAACAACTTCAAATTTATGCTCGTTGTCAAGATGACATTTCACACTAAAAATTCTTTAGCTGTTTTTTTGTTTAGACTATTTTCTTGTGAGTTACACTGTGTTAAAAATGGAAGTCAACAAAGAGAAAATTCGGTACATTTTACATTTTTTCTTTGATAAAGGCAAAAATGCAAGCCAGGCAGCTGAAATTGTGAATGGCGTTTATGGTGCCAATACTGTAACAGCTAATTACGTGCAATTTTGGTTTCGTCGATTCCGTTCGGGCATTTTTGATGTTAAAGATGCATCTCTCACAGGCAGGACTGTCATCGAAAATGTCGATAAAATCTCAAAAATAACCGAAGTTGACCGGCATGTTAGTAACCATAGTATCGCACAGGATCTAAAGATCGACCATAAAACAGTTTTTAAACCATTTGTGCAAAGTTGAATTCAAAAAGAAGCTCGATGTTTGGGTGCCACACCAATTAACACTAAAAAAAAAATTCAACCTGCGAAGCCTTGGCCAAACGGAAAGAAATCAATCATTTCTTAAGCAGGTGGTGACTGGAGATGAGAAATGGGTCACATACGACAATATTGTGCGAAAACGATCGTGGTCAAAGCACGGTGAAGCAGCTCAAATGGTGGCCAAACCAGGACTAACGGCCAGGAAGGCTCTACTGTGTATTTGGTGGGACTGGAAAGGATCCATTTATTATGAGTTACTTCCGTATGACCAAACACTAAATTCAGGTCTGTACTGTCGACAACTGAACCATTTGAAGCTAGCGATTGACCAGAATTGGCCAACAGAAGAGGTGTTGTGTTCCATCAGGACGACGCCAGGCCACACACGTCTTTAGTGACTCGCTAGAACCTCTGGGAGTTTGGTTGGGATGTTTTAATGTATCCACCATATCGTCCGGACCTGGCACCAAGCGATTACCACCTTTTTCTTGTATCGCAAAACTTCCTGAGTGTTAAGAAATTGGGATCAGGAGAAAATTATGAAAATCGTTTACTAGAGCTTTTTGCCAATAAGAACCAAGACTTCTATGAGAGAGGCATTACGAAGATACCATTGAAATGGCAACAAATTATACAACAAAATGGTGCAAATTTGACCCAAATCGGACAATCCGAATCTTGTTAAATAGTCTTGAATTTCATGCAAAAATAATGGACTTCTTTTTCCCCAACCTAATATTAATTATAATTTTCAATACAAGCCTTACCGTAACTGCAACTTTTCACTAAAATTTCAATCAAAATTCCCAATATATCTAAAATTATTTTTAAGTTTGTGGAAAAAGTACTTGAATTCCTAGTTTTATGCCCCATTTCAACTAAAAAAGTGTTTTTTTAGTTGAAAACTTATATATTTAAAAAAAAGTGCTCCGAAGGTTGCCACAAAAGGCGATTATTCGAAAATTTAGTCAAAGTCTTTAAACAACATTATTTACCTACATATTTGATTATTCGATAAAAATACAACAAATATTGAAAATTTCTGTTATTATACATTGGTATTCAAAGCAATCTTTAAAGTATTATTTTCTCACGTAATGCGTAATTACGTTAAAGCAACGCACAACTGCACTTTTTTATTAGTCACTTATGAAAAATATTTTTCTGATTTTTCACCGATTTTCCATAATTTTCAAAACATTTTATAAGCATTAGAAAGATATTTATTTTTTTTTTTTCAGTTAAGTCAGTGCTCCGCAACCTTTTTATCGCTGTGGACCGGTCAACGTTTGATAATTTTACCACGGCCAGCTGAGAGTGGGACACGTTGATTGTTTATATTTAGATTGTTTTGATTTAACAATTTTAATTTAGTTACATTTATAAATATGCCTTCAGAATAAAATATAGTTACACCAAAAAGGAATAAAAGTGATTTCCTTGGAAAGTTGCACAAATCCGAGAGAAATGCGCCACTTTAAATAAAATGGCAATAGTTTAATGTTCTTTAGGCGGCCCGGCACCATTTGATCCACGGACCGGTACCGGTCCACGGATCGGGGGTTGAGGATCACTGAGTTAAGGTATCCGACTACCCTAAAATCATGATTTTTTTCAAAAATTGACAAACAATTTTTATGATTTTATTTTATAGGCCATCTTATTAGCTTAATAAAAATACAAAGTTGTTTATTTTTCAATCACTAGAACAAAAACTACAAGTATTTTAGTAAAAGCAGATGCCATAACTTAAAACAAGATGTAAAACTTTAAATTGCGTTTTACTCGAAATGTGTTTCTTTTTTCAAAAAGCTCAAACGTGGACAGCGATGGCTCAAAAAGTTTTGAAAATAATTTGCTGAAATTTTGTGTGTATGTTCTGTATAACAGTAGAAGTGCTTTAACCTTCAGATTTATCATTCACTGTTTTATTTCAAAATCTACATTCCTTTATGTGAATAAAATCACTGTTTTTTTAATCTATTTCATATAATCACCAAGATAAAGGGTTCCAGTTTTTTTTAAAAAATTAAATTATCTGTTATCCTGAAGGCCATTTCAAACAGGAATAGCGAAGTAACATATCAAAGTTGAAAAATTGAGAATTTGTTCATAAAATCTTTGTACAGAGTGGACCCCGTTTATGTAATTTTTTGTACATTTTCGCCAGTTTTTCCCATTTTAATACTAATACATTTTTTTTTTCTGTTTTCAATTTTAATATTTTTTTCCTTAAAATATACTAAATAAATCTAAAAGTCACAAAATAAATCCCCATATCTCCATTTTTTTCAAAAAAAAAATTGTCGCAAGTAGTCGATACCTTAAATATAAAAATAAAAACAATAAATCCAAATTATTAAAATTTTAAAACTTTTCTCAAGGGAAAGGATTGAAATAACTTATATAAAATTCTATATTTGAGATTTGCCGTTAAGATCATAACGAGCTGTCTGTATAAATACCCAATAATGTATAATAGCCACATACTTCCTGTTACCTGTTTTATAAAGTTAACTGCAACGCAAGGGAACAAATAAAAATTATTACTATGCTTATCAACGTTAATGCATAACTATTGTAATTATATATGCCTTCCTATCAACTTGATAGATGCATTGCGATATTTATGTTTTGTAGCATAAAAAATAATCGTTCTTTGACTCTAGTTGCAAAAGATTTGTGGCTGAAAATGACCTGCACACGAAACTCTTCAACATAATGGCCTTACTCTACAGCCAGATACTAACATCGATTAAAACAATAAAAAGTTATTCAGGTTGTCTACAAATTAGTTGAGCAATTTCGTAACTTAAGAACTTCCAAAATATGAAAAAATTAACCCTTTAAGGTCAGATTAGCAGAAAACTATCTTTATTCATAGAGTGTGTTAAGTGTCATATTTGAATTTGGGGATTGGAATATCCTCATGCCATCCTAGAATATGAAAGGGATAATTCCAAGGTAAACTTATTATTATTTTTTTTTTTGCAGCGAGTTCGTCGAATGTTTTAAACACATTTTTCTTCACTGCAAATTTTTTGAGTGTCTGTGTGGGTGTCGCGCCTTATCACTACCACAATGACATTGCACTTTACCTCAATGCTAAAGGTACAAATTTGGATTGGTTAAAAAGGTTTTATTCAGTGTCCATCATGATTACCAGATATTGCATCAATGGATTTCAGTGTATAGGGTTTTGTGAAAGATAAAGTATACATTTTGCCCTTTCCTACATCCCATCCCTACATTTCCTGCATCCATTCCTGAACTGAAGTCAAGAATCCCCGCTGCAATTAATTCGACGAAAACATGCTGACAAAACTGTGGCAAGAACTGATTTGGCGATGGAACATTTGCATAGTAACAAAAGAAAGCCATATCAATTATTTAGGATAATATTAAATTTGGACTATTTATCTACCTTAAGGTATCCGACTACGTTCGGAACCATTATTTTAAAAAAGCGCATAAATGTATAATTTTCATGATATTTACTGTCACTTAGATTAGAATACGTGAATAAAGTTGTTTTAAGGACATTCTAATAAAAAAATTATTTAAATACAATATTTTGGCAAAAAATTAACTTAGAATAACCTTTTTTCCAAATGTTCTCCTTTTGTAAAAAATGCTTCTATTGTATTAATATTTTGCCTGTATATAGCTTAGACCTCTGTACAGAGGCTCAACTCCGAGTTTTGAAAAATTCAAATTATTTTCAGAGTTACAACCATTTGAAATAATTATCGACGTATTTTCTTAAAATTTCTCCCTTCTGTTTTCGTAAAACATGGATAAACCGATTTCCAAGTTATGCACTTCAAAAATTCTAGTTGAGCCTCTGTAGAGAGGTCTGAGCTGAATACAGGCAAAATATTAATACAATAGAAGCAATTTTACAAAAGGAGAACATTTGGAAAAAAGGTTATTTTAAATTAATTTTTTGCCAAAATATTGTATTTAAAAATATTTTTTTGTCATAATGTGTCCTTAAAAAATTTTTATAAATGTATTCTAATCTAAGTGACACTAAATATCATAAATATTATCCATTTACACGCTTTTTCAAAATCACGGTTCCGAACGTAGTTGGATACTTTAGGGAACCGTGATTTTAACAAAGCGCATAAATGGATAATTTTCATGATATTGTGACGTCTTCGATTGGGGTGAACCCCACCCTTCTATTCACGCCAAGTTTTATTGCTAAGAGCAGCTGGCTGAGTGACCACCGCACGGGGCTGTGGTTTCATTGTTTATTGTTTGACCTCGGAGAAGCGCCGACCCCCAGACTGGCAGTCATAATAGTCAAAGGGGGTGCCTGCACCCATTGACAATAGGCGAAGCCGTTTAAAAAAGAACACTGTCACCGTGGCAGATATCAAGAAGAAGGAACAAAGAGGTGTGATGAAGAAAATGTCCAGATGTTTCACGAGAATATTGGCGCCTTAACATTCCCCACTGGCTTGGAGTGTATTCGTGTGTTGCGTGCGAATAGGACACTACTGATGCCCAGGGCC
This sequence comes from Trichonephila inaurata madagascariensis, assembly GCA_019973955.1. Taxonomy (NCBI): domain Eukaryota; kingdom Metazoa; phylum Arthropoda; class Arachnida; order Araneae; family Nephilidae; genus Trichonephila; species Trichonephila inaurata. The sequence goes on along the minus strand of BMAV01019724.1, from coordinate 42,323 downwards.
GTGGGGAGACTTTGGTGGCCTGCCAATGAGAAGGGGCGTGGTGTGGACCCACCCTGGTGTTTAAAAGGGTTTTTTTAGGGGAAGGTGAGAGGAGAGCCCTGAAAAGAAGAGACTTGGACGGTGGAAAATAGAGACTGGAGTCGAAAGAGAGGAGAGACCATGAACGCGGGTGGCGCTGGAGAACTGAAATAAATGATTTAGAGAGATGTGCAAGTGCCCTTCGGACAAAGGATTGAACGCCCGGGATATAGACTGGACGCACCGGCTTGGCGTACAAACTGTACTTTATTTCATCGTTCATAAGTAATCTGTTGAGCGAATAAATAAGTCTTTTATTTCAAACTAATACAGTGACAAATTTTTGTTATCTGCTCACGACGTCACAATATTTAGTGTCACTTTGATTAGAACACATGTATAAAATTGTTTTATAAGGACATTACGACAAAAAAAATTATTTTAATGCAATTTTTTGGCAAAAAATTAACTTAGAATAACCTTTTTTTCAAAACGTTTTCCTCTTATAAAAAATGCTTATATAATAATAATATCTTGTGTGCTTATATAAAGTAGAGACTTCTCCAGAGGGCCTGAACTGGGATTTTTGAAAAATTCACATTAGTTTAGAGTTACTACCCATTTAAATAATTATCGGCATTTTTCTCTTAAAATATCTCCCTTCTGTTGAGCTATGAAATATGGATAAATCCAATTCTAAGTTACATATTTCAAAAATTCTACTTCAGTCTCTGTACAGAAGTCTGAGCTATTTGCAGGCAAAATATTATTATTATAGAAGCATTTTTCATAAAAGCAGAATGTTTTGAAAATGGGTCATTCCATGTTCATTTTTAGTCATAATATAGTATTTAAATATTTTTTTTTATTATAATAATATTCTTAAAACAATTTTATACACGTATTTTAATCTACGTGACACTAAATATCATAAATATTATCCATTTATACACTTTTGAAAAATCACGGTTCCGAACGTAGTCGGATACCTACGCACGGTATGTACTTTAACAACTAAAAAAGAACTTAAAACAATACGTACTTTAATTTTTTCCCTGTATACTGCATGCAATAAATCATTCGCTTGCCTAACTTATTTGCAAACACTCTGTTTATTTCTGAAAAAAAAAATAGCGTTTTTCTCTAAGGATTTGAATGTATTTGACACATTTCATTACAAAGAATTTCAACATTCGCTCGATTAATATTTAGATTTAACAAACTCTTTTATTTCAAACACTTTAAATGTAGTAAAAAAATAAATACATTTTTGAGAAAAGTAAGAGAAATAAGATAAAGTAAATAATAGTCTAGAAAAATACAGATCCCTTTCATCGATACGTTATATATGTATGCTAGCGCTCCCGACAGACGTTGTCCTGTACACACGTCTTAAATCCGAAAATTACAAACTTTTTTAAATAAGTTTTAACAATCTGGACCGTTTTGATGAAATTTTTCATAAAGAAAGTTATTACAATACCTGACATCATCACATGTACAGTTACCACAATTCGACCTATCGATTGCGTGTGAGTATGTGTTTACTATGAACTAAGTTGAATGTAGAAGCTATTCTGAATAGAAACTTAAAGTTATAATTAAAGGGTAAAAATGATAAAGCTCGAGCTATTTTCATAACAGGTGTATTTTTAATGCACAAAAAATAAATTTATCGTTATGCCATTGAATGTGCAATGTTTTTGGTTAATGCGATGTTTTGCCGAACCTCGGACTTACAACATATAATTGGCCGTGTGAAAAGCAAGGGTTTTCTAAATCTAAGCCACAAATTGTCATTGTTTGACCTTGTGAATAATTAATGGTCATTGCAAATGCCAAGCTAATTGTAAATTGCAAACATTTGAATTTGTAGGTGAGTCTGAAAGAAGCATTGGGATTTGTGGTAGAAGTAAAACTTCACCTTGAAGTTTGCTACTCAAAATAGAGACCTCAAGAACATTGCCCATGATTTTTTTATGAGCAATCGCGTGCCCTTACATAATTTTGGAGAATTTTTAGCTAATTGCGATATTGGACCGAGTTGTGAATCTAAACCAAGGGTTTTTGGGGTTCTAAACCAGGGAGACCTTTTTGGATCAACGTGCCATTTTTTCTTTAAGAATTGTTTAAGAAGGTATAGACGTGCCATCAAATAATTTTGACTTGATTATTGAGAAAATAATAAAACTAAAAGCGAACAACTCATAACTCTTTAATTGCAACGAAAAAATACATTTTGCACAGTATAATAGTAATTATTATTTTTTTTATTATTATTTATACGTGTAATTAAAATTAAAGTAACATTTGTGTGAATTCTGTTGTGGTAGACTAGATGACAAATAACTTGTATTAGGATTGTAAGATGTTACTTTTATCATAAGGCAAGCTGAATTAGAGTCATGTTCCAAACGGTTTCTTAGTGAATCTTTAAAATTATTCATCTCTGAAAATAATGACTCGCAGACATAGGTATATGAAAATATGGTTATATAAAATAGCACGAGCCAGTTTTTTTCAAACAGCTAAATGTATCTGGAATCGAATTCCATGTTTCCAAATTTCATTACTAGCTTTTTTTATTTATATTGCTTGTTAATCTTTCTCTTTTAATCAATTCCGACTTTCTCCCTTTTTCAACAAATTTGTGAATTCGTATTGAACTAGACTGGAAATCAATCAGTTGCATTTCAAAATTTTCAATTTACAACCAATAGAATTGGTACAAATCAGTTTATTAAATGAAGTCACATTAAGGTACATAAAAAACTTGGGCGTATTCGACAATTCTTTGAACCGAGAATATCTCGCTGAAAACTTCGACTGATCACCCGCGTCTGTTCGTAATACTTCAAAGTGGACTTTGTTATTTTGAATTAAAATGCAAACCGTTTTGATCGGTGGCGTGCCCAAAATATTGTGTCGCGTGACATCAATGGCACGCGTGCCACTGGTTCGCCATTCCTGATCTAAACCATTCTCGAATCCACTTGAACCCACACAAAAAATTTCATCAGAATCGGTCCAGCCGCTTAGGAGTTTAGTCACATACACACGCACCGAATTATATATATATAAAGATATCCTCTACACACAGCAATACATTTCGTCAATGCTGTACCTTCGTACATCTATTGCATTTAATTTAAATATATAATCTTTATAACATTACATTTACGAAAATTATATGGAAGCCCTTTTAGAAAATATTGACTTTAGTAGCTCATTACAACTAATGACTCTGGACCAAAATCCTCCACTTGATATAATAAGCCTTATTTTGAAGATCAGAAAAAGGAAACAGTTTCTGAAAATTACCCAAAAATGCTGCATTTTTAGCTTCAAATAACACCCATCCATATCATTTTAACACAATACCTGTCTCTAGCGGTAAAAAAGAAGCAGTAATAGGTGTCTGTGGGCACAATGAATCATTCGGAAACCTGATCTTTGCCAGTAAAGGCGTGAAATCAATTCTCTCCACCACCAATCAATCTGCCACTCCGTCTCGACCCAATTTGCTTGATAAATTTGCGGTCGGATAAATAAGCAACGTCCACGTTTTAATTCTGAATAATGATTTTGCGGAATTCAATGGGCCCGATTCATCTACAATAACCTTTCTCAGTTTGCCAAATTTTACGAATATTGTTTATTTATATTTTATTTTGTTGATAAAAAAACTAGTGAAGTTAAAAGTAATACACGAAAGAATTGTCTATTTGATACGTAATACAAAACGGGAGTAAAAAAATTTCTTTGACATCTTTCTAAACTGAAAATCATACAAGATGAATACAACCACTTTTATTTTAGAAGATACAATTTTGTGACATAAAATGGTAAAGCGAATTTAATACAGCTAATTATAAAATAGTTTAAAGTATCCATTTACTACAATCGTTTCAATAAAAAACTTCATCTCTTAAATTAGAAGAATTTTTTTTGGATTTAAAAAGGTTAGTCAAATGATCGGTTAAGGTATCCGAATACGTTCGGAACCGTAATTTTGCAAAAGCGTATAAATGATAATATTTATAATATTTAGTGCCACTTAGATTAGAAAATGTATATAAAATTGTTTTCTCTCAGAACAGTATTCTAAAAAAAATTATTTAAGTACAATATTTTGACAAAAAATGAACATAGAATGACCCATTTTTAAAATATTCTCCTTTTGTGAAAAATGCTTCTATTACAATAATATTTTGCCTGTATATAGCTCAGACATCTGTATTGAGGCTCAACTAGAATTTTTGAAGTATATAACTTAGAAGTGGGTTTATCCATGTTTTACACGCGACACAACAGAGGGGAGAAATTTTAAGAAAAAAACGCCGATAATTATTTCAATGGGTTGTAACTCTGAAAATAATGTGAATTTTTCAAAAATCATAGTTGAGCCTGTGTAAAGAGGTCTGAGCTATATACAGACAAAATATTATTATAATAGAAGCGTTTTTAACAAAAGGAGAACATTTTGAAGGGGAAGGTTATTCTTTTATATTTTGCCAAAATATTGAATTTAAATAATTTTTTTTATCAAAATGTCCTTAAAACAATTTTATACATGTATTCTAATCTAAGTGACACTGAATATCATGAAAATTATCCATTTATGCGCTTTTTTAAAATCACAGTTTCGTACGTAGTCGGATACCTTAAGGGGACATGATACGATTTACGCAAAAATTTTTAATTTAAGGACTTTCAAAAAATTTTTCGTTGCCTCCTATGTGTGTATATTATGTAAAACAGATTTTCTACTCAAAATTTCATAAAATTTCAATTACTTTTTTAAGGAAAAACTTAAAACTTGTGAAGGGATTTTAAAACGCTACTCTTCCTACAAAAATTTACGCGTACAAGCATATTATTTGATTTACAAATACATCAAACTATGTATAACAAAAGGAGGTATGGGTTTTTCGATAACATGATTAGTATTCATACAATACTTCATTTCATAAACTCTTATTGAAAATTCTTTTAAAAATTTATAAACTCTGAGTTCAAATATTTTTTAAAAAATTAGTATTGCTTTGATTCAAAAATGCACACCAACTTTTGTTCCATGTATTATTAGCAATAGGTGCAAAAAAATTCAAAGCATTAAGCACAATAGAAAAGAAGCCTTGGCATTTAAAATGAAGACAAAACAGTTATTTTATCTTTCTGAGATAAGTAAGTTTAAAGTTTCGTTTTGCCTTAGGGTTGTGAATAAAAACGAACGTAAAATCTATCATAATTCTGCGTTTTTTAAGTCTAGAGCTTTCAAATTTTGTGAGATCATAGAGAAAAGTATTTAAAGTATAATTTAGGCTAGAAAAATTAAATTTGATTTTTTGACCGATTTTTTTCAGTTGAATCGTATTTTGTCCCTATGCTCCCAATATGAATCGGTGTCATAAATCATTATTTTCTTATTACAAAATTCTCTAGGTCTTTTTTTTATTATTCTTACTTGATAATAAGTGTTTGTTGCTGGTCGATATAAAGCAAATAATGTTAACATTTGCAAATAATATTTAATTATTTTTTATAAAATCTTACAAAAAACCTTTTAAAACAAATTGCATTTCAAATTATAATATTTGCTCGAATCTAAGCCACAACAACAATTATCTAAACGTTTTTGAGAAAAATAATAAAAAAATATGTAAAAGGCTCATTAATAGCAAATACCTAAGGAACTTTTTTTAAAAAATTAATGAGTAATACTAAGAAGTTAATCATTAATTTATTTTACCAATGTATAAAAAACTTTCAAATGCATACATGAACTTATAATTACTGTAACCATCACTATCATGTTTCGAAAATGATTCATAACTCCCATTGTCAAAGCTGACTTTGAAATTGGTGCCGTCGTCGCCATGTTCCCTCACGTTGTCGTCTTCTGTACCATTCAATGTATTTGTTACACAACATTTTTTTTTTAAAAAATGTGTTATAGAAGAATGTAAAAGAATTATTAAAGACTGTTGAACATTTATAAATAAAACTTATATCATTATGTTGCGCCATCGACGTAAATTTGTTTCATTCCTGTCAAAATTTCAGAGGCCTCTGCTCTGTTTCCGTTTTTTTCTGCTTATAAAATCGCCTCCTTTTTCATACTTGCATTTTAGTGTACTCATTCTGATGCTATTACCGATATCTTTGATGTTTAAAGTGATTAAAAGAAAACGTATACAAAAAAAAATCCTAAAAACCAGCAGACAACCGTGTTTAGAAAAAACTGAATATTGGAGATAAACTGCGGAATGGTGAAGAGACCCGAATGAACGGTTACATTTTTACTTTTGAAAGGGGTGGAAACTCAATTTCTTCGATTCAACAAATTTTTTGTCATCGATTCTAAGCCGCAACTGATTTTCAGTAGCATAAAAATTGGAAAAATAGATTAAGATAGTAAAATAGATTATAAAATAGATTCGAGTAAATACGGTACTTACGTAATTGTTGAAATTACATAAATACAATTCTTCAAAGTGAACATTACTTCTTAGTATAACTCTCAAAATAGATTTTAAATTTCATTGATATAATCAATAACCAAGCATCCTTTTCTTACATCGTATTCCTGAAAATAGTTCAAAGAAACAACAATCTGACTTTAATAGAGAATGTAGGACATTTTTTTTTTTTTTTTTTTACATTTTTAAAGGATTTTATTTTCATGTATTAAGAAGAATTTAAAGATTTTTTGTAACATAATTGTGGCTTTTTTCGTTGCTTTGAATGAGCGTGCATGACATAATATTTTAATGCCTTTTAAAAGCATTTGATTTTTCTTTTGTAAGTGCTTTAATTTATTCTAAACTATTATAATTTTTATTAATACCATAATATTTTCATTTGGTTAAAATAACATCATTTACAAGAAAAACAATGGGAAAATAAAAATGATAAAAATTATTAATTAAAATAAAGAATAACAATAATAAAATAGACTAAAAATCCTTATTTTCAGAGCCCCACTTCAAGAAAAGTATTTACATTTATACATATAAATAAAAATGAAGTGTCTGTTTGTAATTTGAAATTAACGGCTTTTTACTTAATGCATTTAAAAGTATATACGGTACTTATATGAAAAAATCAATTTTTAAAATTTTTGTCTGTTTGTTTGTTCCGGCTAATCTCTCAAACGACTGGACCAATTTTGACGGAACTTTCACTGGAAGATAGCTAATGTTATAAAGAGTAACTTAGGCTACTTTTACTATAGAAAAAAAATTAGGGTTCCTCGAAGAGAAAATTAAAACCAATGAAATGGTGAACAGTATCCGATTCAAATAGGGATTATTTATTTCAATAGGGATTATTTTTATTCAATAGGGATTATTTTATTTCGCAAGCCCTCTGTCTCAAAGTTTCTAGCAGTTATATCAAACTTATTTGTTTGATTAGGGAACTGACACTCTCGATATTTCCCGTTCATGTCTGATCCTAATGATTTTACAGTCCTCACCCCATACACAGTGTCAAAGGTCACGCGTCCGTCTTACCCCTTGCTTGCGGCTTCATTTGTGTTCCTTTCACCCTACCGCTCCTGATGACTTAACAGTCCTCACCCCATCGACAGTGTCAAAGATCACGCGTCCCTCTCTCCCCCTGCTTGCGGATTCGTTTCACCCTACAGCTACTTAGACCTGTTTTGAACCATTGCATTCATCGCTTGTCATCATTCCAATGATTTCATTCTCTCTCAAGAACACTGAGCAACATTAATTTTTCTATAACATAGACAGAGTTTATACTTAAATTAAGAATTTTTGGGTTTTACGTCATTTGATTTCTCACAAGGCTCCGCATTTAAATAGAGGTAAGCCAATTTCATACCTCTATTGTTTATTTCATTGCCAAATACTGCACAAAGCAGTCACAATAAATGTTTGCCTTGCAAGAGCGATTGTACAAGTGTGAGTGTGAGATGAGGGTGGCGATCGCAGAGCCAACAGGTTGTTTTATTTAGTCAAGTACGTAGGTAGTTGTTTTTAAAATAAATATTTTTAATTATACGTTTTAGATGAAAAAGTGCACTTACACCCTTTATCTATACCTAATAGAAATCAAATTTTTCTAATCTATACAAATAAATAGAATTGAAGTGTGTTTGTAATTTGAAATTGACAGCTTTTTACTATATGCATTTAAAAGTATATATCCGGTACTTATATCAAAAAATCAATTTTTAAAATTTTTGTCTACCTGTCGGTCTCTCTGTTTGTTCCGGCTAATATCTGAAACGGCTGGACCGATTTTGATGGAACTTTCATTGCCAGATAGCTAAAGTTATAAGAAGTACCTTAGGCTACTTTTCTTTTAGAAAAAAAAATTAGGGTTCTTTGACAACAAAATTAAAACCAATAAAATAGTGAACAATATCCGATGAAATTAGGCTTAACCTGGAAATTCACCTGGTCCCGTGCGTGCGTATACTCTCAGAACGTGTGGGCCTGGTGAAATGCTTCTTTCTCCTTATGCTGGTCTTGGAAGAGATTAAGTAATAATTAGAAACCAATGTTAAACGTCATTAGGTTTTCTTTCATGAAAATAGTTCAGTTTTTATTTACTTTGAAATTGATAAATTAAATATTGTATATAGAGAGATTGTTCAATAAATTTAATACAAAAACCAAAATTTAACAAAAAATAAATGAGAAACATCGATTAACAAAGTAGAAGAACGACATTATACTTATAGTATAAGTATTTGTTTACGTGGAATACATAATTATTAAGTTTTCGTTAACTCTGTGAATTGAATAAACACTTTTTTGTTAAATTCCACGTGGATGAAGTCGCAGATAAAAGCTATTTAACATAAAATAAATGCATCAGAAAGTAATATTAACGTATTACACATCCAGATACAAATTATTTACACTATTTTAAGCGTTTATTACACAAAATTTGTAACAATGTGTTACTTTTGCTGAGCAGAAGGAAGGTGTTTTCAAAAATCGACCCACAAGAGAGTTACGAGGCGTAATAAATTAAAAAAAGTCTTTTTTTTTATCAGATATTATATCTACAGACTTAAAATTTAGCAAACATGGTTTTTTTGTTCATCTGAGATATGCAAAAAGCTTTTTTTTTTAAAAATTTGTAATTCATTTAAAGTTCACTTATTAAAACTTCTTTATCCTTCAATCTGTATTGCTTAATTTTTCAATTCCCCCGTGCGAAGAACGGGTATACCAGCTAGTACTTATATAAGCATGTAATGAGTTGAAGAAATGAATTACTAATTGAAAGAAGGAATTGTAACTTTTTCTTTTACTGAAATCACTAATAATGTAATGCAATCATCTGCTTAAAACTGCAGCATGATGATTTTTTTTATACTAAAGAACTAATTAGGTATAGAGGGGAAACTCTTGTGGGTATTTAGCTAATAATTTATCTATAAGCACTATTCTAGGGAAAATCTCTTACTACAAACAATTGGAACATTCTTGCAGAAACTTTTTACAGATTGAAAAGTTATCACTGTTTTAATCATGAAATATTTGTAAGGAACGTTTAAAACATTTAAATTATTGTTTGAAATCTAACTTCTTTTAAGACCATATAAAGTCATTTCATAAAAATAATCTTCCATTATAAAAAAAATTTCATTAAAAAGAATTTTGTAGTGAAATTTACACGTGTATTTTCCTTGTAGCGATACTCTCTTTTTAGGAAAATTGAGTCTTACAGACAAAGTTTGCTTCCCAGCTTGAACTTTAAAAATAAAACAATGACAGCCAAAGGAGATATGTCCAGTATTACCCGATTGGCGATTTTGTCACCTCTGGCGATAAATTTGGAGAAAACTGTTATATTGCCACGGAATCATTGTGAAGGCCTTAGAATTGATTGTTCTAGAAATTTACATGAGAATATATAAAAAACATTGGAAATATAGGTCGAATCAGTTCAGAAATAAGTTCAGACTGCGAAAAGAGAAAGAGACTTTATGTGTTTGAGTTACTGCTAGTGTAACTCTTTAGATATATGTTTCTAGAATGATGTACGGCTTGTTTATAAAGAGTGTAATTTTTGTACTATCACAAGTAACATGTTATAATATTTCGTCGGTTTGTCTTAATCATCTGTTTATCTTTTTTTATTATAGTTGTGGTTTTTTTTTCCCTCCCCCCCCCCCCCCCCCCCCCCTTCTAGCTGCTTATCTGAATCATCCCCTTTTAAGTCTTCAAAAGCGGCTTAAAGTGAATTCACAAGCAATCAAAAATACGAAAGTATTTTATTGAAGAATAAAAGTACCTCTATCACTTTTAAAATAAAATATTTAAATTTACTATACATTATAGCATCGTAATTTCGCTAATAATTTTTCATTGAAACTCCATTTCAATTCTATGATGTAAATAAACTCTTTATTTGAAACTTATTACCAAAAAAGTAAAACATAACCATTTTTCAATAAAAGTTCATTCTTAGGAATGGATCATTTTAAATAGATTTGGACGGTTTCCTGTAAATTGATATCATAATATGTAGAGAATTCGGTAAACATAAGAATACAGCAATTCAGTTGAAATCAACGAGCTGAAAAGTAGAGAAATGAAATATTTCTCTTTGAGCTATTGAATTAATGTTCGTTGTTTGTTGAAATTTAAAAGGAATGTTTTCTGTAAAAGAGGATTTTTGAATAGATTGTTCTGAAAAGCTAACATCGTTACTCATTTGAATAATGATCCTTTTTCTTGTTGTTTTTAATCAGAGAACATAAAAGATCTTTAAAACAGAAATTCCATAATGTTTACTCTCGTTGTAATAATCAAGAATTTTCTTTCTTTCAATTTCATTTGAAATATATTTCGTTGTTGGAAATTTAAAAAATCAAATCTTATAAGAATCATGAATATTTCACATATTTTTTTGTTTGTTCGTTTTTACTTGATTATAAAGCAAAAAGTCTTAAGGGGAATCGGAAACCTCTATACCGGCAGTGTTAAATTGGCTGTTTTCGGTGTACCGTTTCTCAAAATCTGTTATATGTACATACTTGAAATCTTTCATACAATTAAAGTACCTTTCTCAGTATACTGAAATAAGCTTTCAGCTAATTTCGAATTTTTTGATAATGTATAAATTATTTTATCAAACATAGTAACATTTGACCCATTTTTCACATAAAAAAAATTGGTAAAAAAATGAATTTTTGAGTTTTTTGCAGCTCTTTTCATTATGTATTAGCTATAATTATAAATATGTCATAAAAAACTTACATAACTGTGAACATCATTTTCCCAGAAAAGGTACATCGAACATCAAAAATTTACATTCTGAGATAAATGAACTTTAATGTATAATTACTTTTTTATTAATACATTCCTCTCCGTACTCCAAATGATCTACATTTTTTTGAATCTCATCATCCTCTCTTTTTTTAAGGGGACGCAGTACGATTCAATTAACCAAAATCGGTCAAAAAATCAAATTTAATTTTTTTAGCCTAAATTTTTTTTATAAACTTTTCTATAACTTCACAAAATTTGAAAGCTCTAAACTTAAAAAACGCGGAATTATGATAGCTTTTACGTTCGTTTTTATTCACATCCCTATGGCAAATCAAAACTTTAAAAACTGCCGTATCTCAGAAAGATAAAATAACTATTTTGTCTTCATTTAAAATGCGAAGGCTTTTTTTCTATTGCGCCTAATGCTTTGAAAATTTTTTTACCTATTCCCAATAGTACATGTAACAAAAGTTGGTATGCAGTTTTGAATCAAAGCAATATTTAGTTTTTTAAAAATAATTAAACTCAGAATTTATACATTTTTTAAGGAATTTTCAATAAACATTCATAAAAAGAAGTATTGTAAGAATACCAATCACGTTAACGCAAAACCCATACCAACTTTTACTATACATAGTTTGATGTACTTGTAAGTCAAATTTCATGCGTGTACGTCAATTTTTGTAGGAGGAGTAGCATTTTAAAATCACTTCAAAAATTTCAAATTTTTTTCTTAAAAAATTACATGGCTAGCTTTTTATGAAATTTTGAGCACAAAATATGTTTAACATAGTATACATACATAGGAGACAACCAAAAAAATATTAAAAATCCTTAAATTAAAAATTTTTGCGTAAATCGTACCATGTCCCCTTAAAGTCTTTTTTCTTTCCCAACTTCCTTTGTTGTTTATAAACAGGACTATTTAGACTTTAACAGCCTCTGTTTGTCGAGGCACTCCATTGCTTGTACCGTGTTATCAAAAGGCTCAGTATTAAGTTTTCTCAAAATTTCTGGTTTCTCATATTAAATGATGAAATTACATCCTATGTACTCAATGATAATACTTCTGTTTGTACAAATATTTTCTTCGGTACGCGAGACCTTATTAGGTTATTTACACTATCATTGGCATTTTGTGTACCTCCATGTAAATACTTTTTTAGCAACTCTGGATTAAATGTTTTGATTCCCATCAATCATTCAACTTTTAAGCAAAAACAAAATACTTTGTTTACATTTTTCGCACGCGTGCCATTTAAATGGACGTGGCCCATTTTCAATGATTATTTAAAAATAGGTTTTAAGGGCTTCTAATTACCCTAGAGGTTAAAGTAAGGTATTTTTAGAAAGGATGAAATCTATGCAATTGAAAAATGAAAAATTCTTAAAATTGTCATGTTAAGAAGATTTTAGGTTTCAAACACACCGAAAGCAAAACATTCCATAATTTCAAAGCAGCTATAAAAAGAACTTATTGTGTGATTATGCTTATACCTCTTTTGAATTTAATAGAAGCTACAGAAAAATTAATTATAATGGTAGTTGATGTAAGTACATTTAATATATTTTTCATGACTGAAATTTTTTATCTGATTGAGTTATATATATATTGACATAATTAATATCTCTATATAGTTGACAAAGTTGTTGAAGAATTTTTCCATCGATACCCTTAACCTTATCGTCATCGAAAAAAATCAAAATCAAAATTGTGGATCCACATCAAAATGGCGCGCATCATGTCTAAAATATTGAGTTCCAAAAGGATTCTCTTCAGCAGTGTGAATATCGCAGGAGTCGAGTGATCGTGGTCACAAACTCGTGGTCGATATTGTCCAGTGGGGATAAGAACCTTGATCTGCTGAAAATATATAGATAAGAGCAGCTGATGCATATTAAATCTGTAGTGGCTCAAAGTCCACCCATCGGCAGAGTTTGGAAGTTTTTATCACTTAACACGGGTTTAAAATTATAAGATCCGTTTCCAGAAGTACCCATACTACTTTATAGTGTGACGTAAATTAAAATCAATTAATCAACAGTATGAAGAAATCAGCCTTAATTGATGGGATGCCAGTTAGGGTTTCTGATTTCCCGGGTTTTTCCATTCCCAGGAATGTAACTGTCGTTCCCGAAATTCCCCAAAATACACCAAAATTTCAAAAAAATTAGAAACAAGTTATTTTTAAATAAAATCAATCATAATTTTATAAAATAAGGACACAAATGAAAAAATTCTAAATTAATAGTTATTTATATAATGAGCTATAAAACAGATTATATCCATTTTTTAAAATAGGATTTCAAAAAGCATAAGCAATTTATACTTTTATCATTCAGCCTAGTTCTAAGCTTTGAGACGAACCATCCGGCACCAGAAAATACTTTCTCGGCTTCAACTGACGTTCGAGGAATTGTTTTTCAAGCCTCACATGGTTTTATAATGTTTGGTGATGAATTTTCAGTCGACTTCAGTAACTGCATCTCATGTTTCATGATTTTGTTGAAACTAGTACTCTTTTTGTTTGAACAATATAAAACTTTTGTTTAAGAGTAAGTTGCTTTCTCTATTTTTTCGTCCAACGTCAGAGATTTTTCTTTCAAAATCTCCATGATCTCTTCTTCTAAGTGAGAATATTGGTCCCTCTTCTTCGAAAAAAGCCTTGTCCCTATCATTTGGGCTTGTCTAACCAAACATTTGTTACTAGGAAATCGAGAAATATCGACATTAACTGTAGCCGTTTCGTATTTTCTCCCGAAATTTATGTATTACATTAATCATATTATATTAACGTTGCGTCTCTCATTAACTCTTCGGGTAAGAGAATATTTCATATTTTTCGCAAATTCTGAATTTTGTTCGCTCAATTCTCCAATAACGAAAGAAAATATACCTTCTGCAGTTAGCAAAGTTGCATTTCGACTGCATAGTTTTTCTAAGACAATTTTTACCAGCTGTAAGGCTGCTACAATTGCAGTCACAGTTTCAAACTCTACTTTGGTCATCGTTTGTTCTTCTTTAATGTCAATTAATGCTTTTAATTAATGCTATAGTAGGGTCAGCTAACGATGTTCGAGGTCGAAATCTACAGTCAGATCAAAAATAATAACCTCATAGGTAATTGAAGACCCTTGTGATTCCAGGGAATAGAAAAAGTACAGAAATCTTATGGTTTCCCGGGAACCCATAAAAAATAAACCCTAAGGAAAAAAACCTTATACCAGAATTGTGATTCGCATGCGAAAGACCGTGTCAAATCGTACATAGTTGTAACCGTATAATTTCGACGTTGTCATTCAGCAATAGGACACTTGCCGACATCAGTTTCGGTTGCTTTCAGGCAATAGTCCTGTACTACTAACCCAACGTCGTATAAGAAATAGTAACAGACGCTGGAAACGAAATAACCCTGTAGCACTTTAAGAGTCTCAAAATATATCATAGCCATAATTTTCTTCGTGGGTGACATTGCTTCGATCTCCTTACGCATGGGAAACAAGACATAATTCCCTCATGTTGATACTAGCTTAGTCTTAAGTGTCATGAAGCAACCATGTTTCATTCTTTGTAACAATATGGTGGAGCAACGAAACTTCATAGAGTGAAATCACATTAAGTGCCGAAAAGGCAAAACCATTCTCGTGGCTTAATATTCGACTGTGAATTGTCACCCAAAAAGAGTACATCTCACATGTAGACTAATTTCTTATGAACCATAATGGTTATACTGCTTACGGCAGCGTTTCTCAAACTGTGGGGGGCGTGACAACTCTACGAGGGGGCGCGAGCATATTGAAAAGTCGACAACAAAAGATTATTTAAAAAAAATATATTAATTTACTGAAAGTAAAGAAACAAAATATATTCTGACATAATAAAAAATAAAATATGCATTTTTACATTGATATGGTACACTTATAAATGTATCAGTACTGCATAATGTATTTTGTAATTAATTTAATAATATTAAAAGAACAAGTTTATTAATTACCAGTGACCCCATGGGCTTGTCATTTTTATAATTAAAAACAAAAATTAATACTTATCTTAATAATTTTTTGTATGGTTTATAATTAATCACTAAACTGCCAATTAAAAGTTATGCGATTCGATTCCCAATGCCAACCGTTTTCCAAGTCGGCGCGCTTATGTGGCGCTTTTGTAGGGGGGGGGCCGCAATAAAAAAGCAAATAATCTGAGAAATAAGTTAATCCTTCTCAAACACTGTGAAGGTCCTTTTATTGCACTCCAAAGCCTTCGGAATAGTTTTATGAATATCAGTGCACAGAAAAGACCATACTTCGAAAAGACGTATATATACGTCCGGGGAAATAAAGGCTTTGGCTTAGCGAGACGTTTATATACGCTGGGAGCGCTTAAATGGTTAAAGTCGTATCGTAGTTTAAGTATAAATTATTGAATTCAATACATTGTTATTGTATAAGGGGGGCGCGATGAAAATTAGGATTAGGTCGCGAATATTGCAACTTTGAGAACACTGGCTTACGGAGACCTTGAGTTCCTTTGCAATCTATCTGATGAATGCGACAATTGTCTTAATTGGAAACTTCACCACAGTAGACATAATAATCTGTTGGCGATGGATGCTATGTTATTTCATCGTATCACTCATCTATTACCTTAATTAACTTTTGTAAACTCAAAACATCCCTAATTTGGGGGGAAACTATTCTCACTTCATGCACTTACTTACCTTGGCAATTAATTAATTTCAAGGAGGCACCGTTGCAGATTGATCATGGTCATGAACTCAAAACCTACTTTGCTTCTGTTCAATCCTGGATCAGAATACTGGTGTTACCAAAGATGTATCATGTAGAAAATTGATGTACATTAAATCTCTTGAAACTTAGAGTCTGCTTTGGCATAGTGAGAAGGTTTGGAGAGGAAGTTACTAGCTCAGGAATCGTTCTCATCATTTGACAGAGGTTTAAAATTGTTAAGTCTGTCACTAATACACCCTCGTGTAACTTCAAAGTGCAACGTTAGTAGGGGATAAGAGCCAATTTGAGATTATTAAGAAAGAACTTTTAAGAAGTAAATACCTCATCACACTTCAATCAACAACCACGGTTCGATAAATTCATCCTGTACTGTAACAGAGACTTTGGCATTGTACCTTCTAGTTAATTCCGTTTTACATGGTGCTCGAATATTGGGAACATTTCAGGTGTCCGCAGGGGAAAATTTCGTTCTTCTAGGAATCTGTACTCCCGTCAGAGTGAAACAGTTATTTTTAATGTGAATTCTCATAGTAAAAAAAATATATTACTGATGTAAGAGTGAATATTTGTCGCATATTAGTTTACGTATTTGTCTAATATTAGTAAGGGTAGTTACCAAAATAATGGAAACACATTAGATATAAAGACAATCTTATATTAGTGTGGTGCAGGACCATCTTTGGCTTGTAATACAGTTTGAATTCGCCTAATAATAGATTCATACAAATTCTGAATAGTGTTTAGAGGAATATTATACCATTCATCATGGAATATTGTGAGAGTCCTGGGAGAGATAGAGGTAGATCATATCGATTCCGTATTGAACGTTCTAAAATAGGTCATAAGGGTTCAGTTATATGATGAAGGTTGGGTGAGCATGTGGGTCAAGGTAGAGGTTTAACTTCATCCTGGTGTTCACCAAATCATAATTGAACAAGCACGATTAAATTGATAGGTGCAATATCCTCTTCTACAGAAAACAAAGTTTGCAACATAGGATGGTCCTGGTCAGCTAACATTTCTCTACACTTTACCCCAGTAGTCCAACTTTTTTGGGCTACGATTGGTCGAGCAGAAGTCCCGATATGGCTGATCATATCATGACAGATCCACCTCAATGCTTGAAAGTTGGAAGAAAACAGTCCTGATCATACACTTGCGCAGGTGTCTACCAAACTTGCATCCATCCTGTTGTAGAGAAATATGTGAAGAGTGTGACAATTCGTCAGAATATAATTATTTATTCCACTTATATATATCAATCGACCAGATTTTGTGAGTGTAACGCTACTGTAGAGACGACTTTTGGCATTAACAATTTGAGACAAGGGGGTTAGGAATTGCTGATCTTCCCCCGTAAATGTTCTACTTTTTTTAAAAAAAATGTGCCTTCTAACTGTTATCATTGACACCGGAGATTTCAGATGCAGATTGTGCAGTGCGATCAGGTTTGCATTAATTGTTCGTATTTTAGACATTATTCAGCTTCAATACCCGTAGATCTCTTTTACTGAGTATCTCTTTCTGTTTGCTATTTTTCTTTTGCTGAGCTTGTCTTGCTGCACTCTGTATATGCTGTCAGGACATGACCTTAGACACAGTATCTCTAGAAATGACTAAGACTTAGGAAGCTTCGGTCACATTTGCTCCAGCTCGACTGGCTACTACAATCTAGCCTCTTTGAAAATCTGAGAGGTCCGACATTTTACGTTTCGGTGAAAAATTCAAAGACTCACAGAACTTCAATAAAGCTACCACATATTAATAAAATATATACATTTATACAGTCGAACATCTATATAACGAACCTCTATATAGCGAACTTTTTCCTGGAACCAAGAACATTTCACGACTTTCTTCATTAAATAACCTTTATATAGCGAAGCCCATTTTCTATATACCGATTTTTTTCTTTTGTGATTCAGTTTTTGTTCTGACTCTTTTAAAGTATTTCTAAAAAACTTTTAAGTTATTCTTTCTTTAACTCATTTTATGGTGGTCATAAATCTTGAACTGGTTTTGTTAGGTCGTTCAAGAAGTGCAACCTTTGATCCACGTTGCCTAGTTCACTAGAAACCTCATCGATATCCTCTTTCACCCTCAGTGGAGTTGTCCCGAGTCCCCGTGTTCTTATTATAAAATAATGTATGTTTGATCTTACTTGTATGCTTTAAATTATAAAATGTCCTTAAAATTCATTAATTTTAGTACAAAACTATTTTCTTAATATTAAAAATACAGGGAATTCTCCGACATTCTTTTTTCTTGTTTTATATGGAGTTTTTCTTTCTTTCTTTCTCTTTTGATGGGAAAGATACATAAAATAAACATATTTTAATTTTTAAAAAGTGGGGTGAATAATTACTTTTTTTAATGTATAGTTTTTATGAATTTAAAATTTGTTTATTAAGTATATTGAAAGATGAACCTCTATATAACGAATTTTCCATGTAACGTTTTTCCGAGATTTAAAGACTTCGTTATATAGAGGTCCGACTGTATTTATAAAAAAAACCTGGTTGTTATTACTGTATTTCAATACTTATGAAGTGCATTTTAAAATGTCACTTTTATCCATATGTGTTTCCATTATTATGATATAACCACTTATATATTGTTTTCCTTCTTTACTTCAGAATTTGATCGTCTTTCTGAAGGATGCCAACTTTAAAATTTTAATATTTAACAAATCTCATAATTTTCATTTTTTTCTCATATTTTGTGAAGGCTAAAACACCTCACATGGAAAAAAGAATGCGAACTAGAGAAAAACAGCTTTCGTAAAAATGTAGAATATATCTGAATTTATATATATATGTACGTATATAGGTCTTTTTTCAGATATCATTACTGATATATTAAGAAAATCAAATCACTAAGAAGAGTCAATCATTTGTAAAAAAAAAAGGTTGAAGAAAATATTTGAGGTTAAAAATAAGCATTTCCACGCAAAAACTTCTAGTTCGAATACAAATTCAATAAAACGCAATTTGTTCTCCCACTAAATAAAAAAAAGGAACAAATAATGTCTTCGATGTATTTGAAATACGTCACAGTCATGATTTTATCTAATTTGTCGGACCTAAAATAAATGTCAATAAATATTATGGATGACAACAAAACTAACTTTCATTTCTCATTATGTTCCTCGTTTATTGTATTCTCTGACACTGATTGTTCAATAAAATATTTGGGGCACGTTTTTCTGGGCGACGGAAATGAGCTCAATCTCCAACTTTCAGACAAAAAGCATTCTAGACATATTATATAGTTTGTGAGCTCTATAATTTAGGTGGGATGACTACAAGGACAAGGATTTTCTGCATCTAAATTAATAATGATAAAAAGATATGATCTTATGTATGGTTTCCTCACAAAAACAATTTTTTCGTTAGAATCGCAACGTTTTTCTTGTATACCAAAAATATTTCTTTTTGCAGCACATTTTAATGTTCTTCTCTTTATATCAGTGTTCTTCTCAAACTTTCAATACTTCAAAACCCCCTTTAATCAATTTACATGGGTTTAGTAAAAAAAAAACCAAAATTAACAAAATTAAAGAAAAGGTTTTAAAATTTTTAAACATGAAATTTTAAAATTTTTTGAAGTATTTCTTAAAATTTTCAATATTGGCGACTCAATATTAATTCAAATTTTCATCGCCCCCACCCTCCATAAAATTTAAAAAATGTTTTTGGAATTCAAAAACTACTTTGACTTTAAAAAGTTGGAATACGACTTAAATTTCTTATAAAAAGGCCTTTTTTAAAAGTCTCCTAAAACCCAAAGCATTATATTTTCCCTTGCCCCGTTTATAAAAATTAGGGGTTTTTCCCCCGAGGAAAAGTTTTTTTTTAAAATTTTTTTTTTTTTTTGCCCCCCCCTTCCCCCCAATAAAATTTATTCCCGGGGAAAAGGCCCCTTTGGGAAATGGGAATCCGCCGAGTTAAAGGATTTTTTCCTTAAAAACTTTTTTAAAAATTTAAATTTTTTTTAATTTTCCCCTTAATAAAACACTTTAAGGGGGAAAATTAAAGGGGGAATTTTGCTTTAAATTTTTAAAAAATTTGGTATGTATTTAATGAAAACTACAAAACTTTTTTTTTAAGGTAAGTTTAAATTTTGTTTTTTTTTAATAAAAATTAAGGGGTTTTTAAACTTTTTTTTAAATTTTAAAAAATTTTTAATTAAAAACCTTCCCAGGTTTTAATTACAACCTTGGGGGGGGCCTTTTTTTTTATTTGAAAATTTTTTGTTTGTTTATTTCAAAAAGAAAACCGATTTTTTTTTTAAAAAATTTTGTAAGGGCCCTTGTGAAAACAAATTTAAGGGCCACATAATTTCTTAGTTTTT
Source organism: Trichonephila inaurata madagascariensis (assembly GCA_019973955.1). Taxonomy (NCBI): domain Eukaryota; kingdom Metazoa; phylum Arthropoda; class Arachnida; order Araneae; family Nephilidae; genus Trichonephila; species Trichonephila inaurata. The sequence continues at coordinate 21,942 of BMAV01019724.1, read as the reverse complement.
TGCGCTGAATTTGAAAAGGCCGAATTTTTTTCCCCTGTTTAAAACCGGTAAAGCAAAGAAGGGGCAAATAGTACTTTTTCTACAAAACAATAGAGACCATGAGCAAAGTTTCTAAATTCTATTTTGTGCAGTGGGGAGGTTTTCCCAGTAATAAAGAATACCCCAAGAAAAGATAATAACCCCTGTCGTTGGGGTAATTTTTTTTTTATAAAAAGAAAGGTTCAAAAATAGCGTACTTTTTTATTACTTATTTCAAATCTACTTTTTTTTTTTGAGACTCAAGGTAAACTTCTTGTGTGTTGGTAAATAAAACACAACGCTTACAAACGTAAGTCAATATTCAATCCATAGAGTTAGGAAATGTCAAGTAGAAGGATACAGGCACAAATGGGAATAAAAAGAGAAAAGAACAGAAAAAAATGGAAAATAAATAAGAATAAAAAAACAAAATTGCTCCCCATGCAAACGGGGGACACTCAGTGATTAAAATTATTTCAATTAAAAATTAGGGGTTATGATCATAATAAAAATTTTCAAGATACAAATACATAAAAACATACATATACACATAGGCCATTAAAAAAATATATAAAATATATATACACATATATACAAAAATATACATAAATATACATATATACACATATACACAAAATATGCACATAATATAAAACATACAACACCCCCAAAAACACACACACACACAAAATATATATATATATATATATATATATATATATATATTCACTTTTCATTAAATTTACAAACAGACAAAAAATTTTAAAAACTAAATTTAAAACAGGAAAAAAGCTATTTCATGTATGCATAAAAAAATGTAAAAGATTATTTTGGGTTTGAACAAAAAGGGGAAAAAAAGGGGGAGTCTACGCCAAAATTGTTCTTTTTTTTGGCAATTCATGAAATAAGCCTTTTTTGGAAGAAGAACAGGGAATATATCGGGTGCTTGACACCTGGAAATTTTAACACTGGGGCAGAACACTAGTCAGTAGGGACAAATTGAAGGTTTAAATCTACATTTTAAATTAAAAAAATGCTAAAAAGGGCATTATATTTTAAAATATAGAATTTGATCACAAATATATGAACATAAAAACATGAATTAAAACATAAAAAAGGAACAGCCCCGGGTTGCATAGGGTAAAAGAGGGAAAAAAAAGCGTGAAATCGCGGGTTGCGAACATTTTTTCATCTGCGTTTGGGGCTGTGTTGTGGGTTTTCAAAATTCGAAAGTTAAAAAATTATTAAAAGGAATGTGAAGCATCAGCTGCGAAATATCGCAAAAAAAGTTCAACTGCTGTTTCAAAACATTGCAGAATTGTTGGGAAAAGTATATTGAATCTCAAAAAAAAATAAGAAAACCCAAAAAATATTCATGCAAAACTCCCACCCTTTTATAAAAAAGTATTATTCTTTAAAAAAAAAAAAAAAATAAAAATCAGATAGTTTTAACGCATCCCAATATTAAATAAAAAATAACTAATAGAAAAATATTTTTCTTACGCAAATATATGTATAATTAGTTATTCCATTCTAAAATTTGGCCCCCCCATAATAAAATATTGAAAAGGTTTAACAATTGCACTTTCGTAAAGCATTTCTAAGACAAATATCAGAAAAACACCGAAAAAAATAAAAAAAAATTTTTAAATTTTGATATTATCCCTTTTTTTAAATTCCTTTTTTCAACTGGGCAATTTCAAAGAAACTCTCATTTCCGTGGTTTTCAATTTTTTTTTCATCCTCAATTTTTCCCAAAATTGGGTTTTTTTGACAAAAAATTTAACGCTGAAAGAATATGTATGGCGCTTGTCGATATTCAAATTTGGGTCAAAAGTTAAGATCAACTGTTTCTTTTTAAATTCGTCCCCCCTTTCAATAGGGCTGTTTAAGAGACATGCCAACCACTATTTTTTTTTTTTTTTTTCCCTAGAAACTTAAAAAATGACCCATTTCCCTCGAAATTTGACCAGGGAAACTAAAATATGGTCTCCGTTTTTTGCGAAATTCCGGTAACTTTTTTTAAAAAAAAGAAACACCTTCTTGAAAAAACAACCTATTTTTTCTTGAAAAGCTTACCAACCGATTTTTAAAAAAATGTTTCCCTTCGAACGTGTGGGCCGTTTCCAAACACGAAAAACCCCACTTTTAAAAACTTTACTCTGCGACTATTAGAACTCGAGTTATTGCACTTTGGTAATGCATTTCTATGACAAGTATCAGAAAAACACAGAAGATAAAGTAAAAAAATTTTAATTGCGGTATGATCCCTTTTTAAGCAATCATCTTCCAAATGGGCTTAATTGCAACGCATTTCTCGTGGCCGCAGTAGCCGAAGTGTATAGGTATTGGATCGTCGCTTGCTTTGTCACGAATTCAAGCACAGTACCACTAAAGATACACCGTGTAGGGCAGCGATGCACGTTAAATCTGTCGAGAGCGGAAATGTACCCCGTTGGTGTGGGGTAGTAGCTAGGAGAGGGGGTGCCAGCTCAGGTGTCATCCACGTCACTTGACCATGGTTCAAAATTACGTAGTCCGTCGCAAAGAGCCCTCCTGTAGCTGAACAGTGCGACGTTATTATTCAATCAATCAAGCAAGCAAGCAACGCAATTCTCATTTCCCTGCGTTTGGCTCATTTTTTTGTTATCCTCCAATTCTTACCAAACTTAATTTTTCTTGCACAGAATTAAACTCTGATTACGAATGTGTATCGTGCTTGTCGAAATTCCAATTAGTTCAAAAGTTATGCCTAACTGTTTCTTTGAAATTCGTCAACTCTTTCAATGGTCTGTTTCAGAGACATGCCCACCACTATTTTTTTTTACCCTAGAAACTTACCAAAGTGATCCATTTCACTCAATATTTGACCAGGAATCTAAATCTGGTCTCCGTTTCACGAAATTCACGTAACTTTTTTTAAAAATGAAACACCTTGAAAAAACCGACCAATTAGGCTTGAAAGCCAACTTACTGACCGATTTTTAAAAACCGGCCAATTCTCACCAATCTTAGTTTTTCCTGCACAGAATTCAACGCTGATAACGAATATGTATGGCGCTTGTCAAAATTCCATTTAGTTCAAAAGTTATGCCCAACTGTTTCTTTGAAATTCGTGCCCTCTTTCAATAGTCTGTTTCAGTGACATGCCGACCACTATTATTTTTACACTAGAAACTTGCCAAAGTGACCTGGTCAAGTTTCATGGTCAAGTGGCATGCCAACCACTATTTTTTTTTATCCTAGAAACTTAAGAAAGGGACATGGTCAAGTGTCACTCGAAATTTGACCAGGACTCTAAATCTGGTCTCTGTTTTGCGAAATTCCTGCAACTTTTTTTAAAAAATGAAACGCCTTCTTGAAAAAAACTGAAACTTTTGGCTTGAAAGCCAACTTACCGACCGATTTTAAAACACCGGGTGTCATTGGAACGGGAAGATGTTCCCAAACCCGAAGACACTTAACACTTAACTCTGCGATTATTAGAACTCGAGTTATTGCACTTTGGTAAAGCATTTCTATGACAAGTATCAGAAAAACACCGGGAAAAAAACTGAAAAAATTTTAATTCCGGTATTATCCCTTTTTAAGCGTTCCTCTTTGAAATGGGCTTAATTCCAACGCATTTCTCATTTCCGTGCGCTTGGCTCATTTTTTTGTAATCCTCCAATTCTTACCAAACGTCATTTTTCTTGCATAGAATTCAACGCTGATCACGAATATGTATAGCGCTTGTCAAAATTCCAATTAGTTCAAAAGTTATGCCCAACTGTTTCTTTGAAATTCGTCCCCTCTTTCAATAGTCTGTTTCAGTGACATGCCCACCACTATTTTTTTACCCTAGAAGCTTACCAAAGTGACCCATTTCACTCGAAATTTGACCAGGAATCTAAATCTGGTCTCCTTTTCGCGAAATTCCTGTAAGTTTTTTTTAAAAATGAAACACCTTCTTGAAAAAACCGAACAATTTGGCTTGAAAGCCAACTTACCGACCGATTTTAAAACACCGGCCAATTCTCACCAATCTTAGTTTTTCTTGCACAGAATTCAACGCTGATCACGAATATTTATGGCGGTTGTCAAACTTCCAATTAGTTCCAAAGTTATGCCCAACTGTTTCTTTGAAATTCGTGTCTTTCAATAGTCTGTTTCAGTGACATCCCACCACTATTTTTTTTTTTACCTTGAAGCTTACCAAAATGACCCATTTCACTCGAAATTTGCCCGGAATCTAAATCTGGTCTCTTTTTCCCTAACATTCCTGTAACTTTTTTAAAAGGGAAACACCTTCTTGAAAAACCGAACTATTTGGCTGTAAAGCCAACTTACCGCCGATTTTTAGAAAACCGGCCAATTTCCACCAATCTTAGTTGTTCTTGCACAGAATTCAACGCTGATCACGAATATGTATGGCGCTTGTTGAAATTCCAATTAGTTCAAAAGTTATGCCCAACTATTTCTTTGAAATTCGTTACCTCTTTCAATAGTCTGTTTCAGTGACATGTCGACCACTAATTGTTTTTATCCTAGAAAGTTACCAAAGTGACCTGGTCAATTTTCATGGTCAAGTGACATGCCCACCACTACTTTTTTTTACCATAGAAACTTACCAAAATGACCCATTTCACTCGAAATTTGACCAGGAATTTAATCAGGGCTCCGTTTCACGAAATTCCTGTTATTTGATTTAAAATGAAACGCCTATTTGAAAAAACCGACCTATTTATCTTGAAAGCGAACTTACCAACCGATTTTAAAAATCCGGGTGTCATTCGAACGAGAGGCCGCCCCCAAACGTAATGACACATAAAACATTACCCTGGGATTATTAGAACTCGAGTTATTGCAGTTTGGTAATGCATTTCTATGACAAGTATCAGAACAACATCGAAAAAAAGTAAAAAAATTTTCATTGCGGTATTATCCTTTTTGAAGCGTTCGTCTTTCATACGGCCTTAATTGCGACGCATTTCTCTTTTCCGTGCGTTTGGATCATTTTTGTCTTCCTAGAATTCCTTCCCAAAATTAATTTTTCTGGCACAGAATTCAACGCTGATCACGAATATGTATGGCGCTTTCGAAATTCCCAAATTTGTTCAAAATTTTGCCCAACTGTTTCTTTGAAATTCGCCCCCTCTTTCAATAGTCATTTTCGGGGACATGCCCACCACTCTTTTTTTTACCCGAAAAATTACCAAAATTAGCCATTTCACTCGAAATTTGACCAGGAATCTAAATCTGATCTCCGTTTCACGAAATTCCTATAACAATTTTTATAAATGAAACACCTTCTTGAAAAAACAGACCTATTTGGCTGTAAAGCCAACTTACCGACCGATTTTTAGAAAACCGGCTAATTCTCTCCAAACTTAGTTTTTCTTTACAGAATTCAACGCTGATCACGAATATGTATGGCGCTTGTTAAAATTCCAAATAGCCCAGTTATGCCCCAACTGTTTTCGCGTGAAATTCATGCCTCAATAGCGTCTGTTTCAGTGGTGACATTGCCATCCTGTGATGCACTCCTACCATTCCGCGTAAGCTTTGTGAGGTGTCGGATTATCAAAATGATGACATACTCCCAATATCACAACTTTTATTAAGAGTAACCTCTATAATACTTGCCCTCTAATTTGACACTTACACTCAGGAGTGAGAGTCGAGCCCAAATTAAATCACGTATTTAAGTCAGATCACGCAATTAGATTCTCTATCTCCACCATCCCAAATAATCCTGTTTTTCATCTTATTACTTATATCTAATATTACCTTTTCCAGTCTGTCCCGACTCAGAGAATATAATCTATAACTTTATATTTGAAGATTCTGATCCGCAATGCAGCCAATTCTGACTGCCTATTCTTGGTCCGCAAGATTTCACACTAAGCTTTGTCACGCTATTGATCAGAATGATTCCACACTACAATCTCTGAGCCTGCTACACTATGCTATCTATGCTATTGCTATGTTTGCCGCGCTATCCTTTTATAGTATATCTCATTTACATATTCGATCCGTTTCTCTTCTCTTGGTATTGGGTTGGAAAGGTTTTGCCATTAACGTGGCCGTCAAAGAACATAGGATATGTTAATCAGAAAGACGCGAGACGTCACAAACTTCCAGAAAAAAAACGATTTACTTATGGTTCTCTACTTTAATAAATTATGCCTAAATCTCTATTTCTAAATTTCTTTCGCTTTCTTGAGTTTTATTTAAATTTTAATCTTAAATCTTCATTTTAACTTTTATAATTTCCAATATCTATCTTGACTTTAATTTTCATTGAAATTTTAATCTTAAATTTTAACTATAATTTCCAATATCTATCTTGACTTTTAATTTTCATTGCAATTTTAATCTTAAATTTTAACTTTTCTTTATACTTCCAAAATTCTTATCTTGACTTTAATTTTCATTACTCATCTTAGAATTTTAGTTTATTCACTCAATTTTTAAACTCGTGACAATTTTACTCCAATAACTAGCCAACATTAATAATTACTGTTTAATTTGTGCCCACTCTCACTTTTACAATTCGTTACTTAAAATATTTATACACTTAAAATCCACGCCCTGGGTGCAGACCCACCTAACACTTCATATGGAGCTATTACTTCTGCTCCCCTTTCTTAACAACAGCCTGGAAACACTTTAGGTTCAAGATTTCAGGGTCAGTCTCCCTGAAATGAAATCCATATTTGAGTATCTATTTCCATAATATTAACTTCACTTACATAAATTATTTATATATCACAATAAATTTTTTATCTCCATATCCCTACATCTGGTTTCAATAAAACTCCCAATGAGCCGCGCAGCGCGTTATTATTATTATAGTGCCTTGACTACGCGTTTCCTGAACCAGATGCCTCTATAATACGTAACAATACAACAACATATATATATACACACATATTATACAATTACAAACATTTTTCTCAATAAACCATTATAAATGAAATCGTAAAAGGAATTTTCGCATCCTCACGAAGTCATACATCGAAGTAAAATAAATATGAATACAATGTGTTTTTCTCTCAGAAAAATTTTAACAAGTCAAAAGTTCAAAATTGTAAAATGAACACTCATTGTAGTGTTTTTGACGTATTTATAACTTTTAAGCACCGCCTTACACTTCCTTCTTTGCAATTTTCCGACCACTTTGTTGGAAGATCATAAAAAATGAAACAATACAACCTGATTTTTATCTGGTCTCCCACGTTCACATTCAACGATGAGGTGTCATCACTTTTCATTCCTTGTTTGTACTGGAATTTCTGTTGTAAGGCTTGTAATCTCCTTTGTCTTCCTTTCCTTGCCTTCCCAATTGTGTTCTTGGCTGGTTGTGGTTCTTCTGTTCTCCGTCGTGGCCTTAGATTATACTTCGTTTCAAATGGAACTTCAGTTGATTCTCTCCTGCTCTTTTTCTATCTCTGGAAATAGTACTAGATGACATTTGTCTTTTATTATTATTATTATTACTACCCTTTCTTTGCCACTTCCTTTGTGGTCCACTTGTCCCCGATATACCTGATCTTTTATTTCCTTGGTTATATTTAAACCTTTTATTTTTATTTTCATTCCCTACTGAACTAGGTAGTGATCTGACCAGTGATTTGTTTTTATGGGTCCTCTCTGTATTTTTGTATTGATTTGATTGGTTACCAATCCCTTTTGCCTCTAACCTACGTTTCACCGCAGATTTTTTCTTTCCCATATTGTGACTCATTTAATCCTTGGTGTACTTTTTCCGAAGTACTAGTTTCCTGACTTGATCTTATACTATTTGGGATACCTGTTCCTAATTCGACCTCGTCACATTTCCTATGACGATATATTCTTATTTGATCTACGTTAACTGTTAATCTTTTTCCCGATTTCCATATTACAATATTGTTAAAGTTCCTAACTTCTAGGACTCTATAAGGTCCCTCAAATTTTTGTTTAAATTTAGCACATACTTTGTTAGCAGCTGAACTTACAGGGTGTGTTTCTAATAAAACCCAATCATTTACCTTTATTTTATGTCCTTTCTACGTCTATTATAATATTTTTCCCACCTTTCCTGTTTAATTTTCGTACTTAGTCTAGCTTCTTTAAAGCTTTTCTGTATATCTTGAATTTTAAATTTAGAGCTTTCCGATATCATAACTAGTTTTTGAAATGGTGTAATCAATTTTCGACCTAAAATAACTCAGCCGGTGTTTTTCCCGTTGTTTCATTCACCGCCGTACGAATAGCGTAAGCAAACTCACGTAAGAATTGATCCCAAGTATCATGTTGATCATTAACGTAATTTGCAATCATTTGCACTATATCTCGATTAACTCTTTCAGTCCGATTTGCTTGTGGTCGATATGCAACAGTCTTCACATGCCTTATGCCTAATCTTTCACTTAAGTGCTCAAAAATCTCGGATATAAATTGGGGACCATTATCACTTATTAATTTTATTGAGCCCATAACGCGATATAAAGTTATCAAAAAAAATATCCGCTATTATACGAGATGAGGCCTTTAAGAGGTATAATTTCAGCCCATTTGCTGAAATGATCGGTTATTACTAAAATATAGCGGTTACGTCTTATTCTCGATATAGGATACGGGCCTAATAAATCTAACGTCACTATCTCATTCGGATAATTCGATATAATTGGATTTAACCGACCAGCTGGTAACGCGTTTTTATAGTTATTAACTTGGCACATATGGCATGTAGAGACATATTGATCAATAAATTTTCTCATGTACGGGAATAACAAACGTCCCGAATTTTATGATACGTTTTAAATCTGCCGACGTGTCCACTTATTGGCTTGTCATGAAATTCTCTCATTATTTCATTCCTTAAAGATTTTGGAATGTATACACGCATTTCACCTAATGACGTTGCGTGTTTCGCATAAAATAACAATCCTTCACTAAACGGAAATCGTGGGACCAATTCTCACATATCGTTGCATTAACCGAGTTATCTTCCGGTTTTCTAAATATCTATATATATGACCTAATTCTGGGTCATTTTTCTGTTCCTCTATTAATTGTTCTCGCGAAGTAAGTACCAAATCTTTTGATTATGGCCAATACTAATTTTATCACCCATTATACTATTAATTGGATTCCTTGATAGAATGTCAGCCACTGCATTTTGAGTTCCCGGTCTATGTTCCCATTCTATATTGAATTCTGCTAACTTTAGTGCCCATCTAATCATCCTACTCGATAAATTTTTGCCATGTGTTAGGCGTGTTAATGCGGCGTGATCTGTTATTACCTTAATTGGTAATACTCCTAAATATGTTCTAAATTTGTTCAATGCCCATACTACTGCTAGACATTCTCTTTCGGTTACTGTGTAATTCCTCTCTGCGTTGTTCAGTGTACGTGACGCAAATACGACTGGTCTGTTTTGTTGGTTTAGTACTGCTCCTAAACCAATCGAACTGGCATCTGTAAATAACTCGAATGGTTCCTGAAAATTTGGTAATTTTAAAACTGGCGCTTTTGTTACCGCCTCCTTGACCTCTTCGAATGCCTTTTGTGCTTCAATGGACCAGACAAATTTTTTAAATTTTCGTTTAAGATTATAAAGTGGCTCACAAATATCCGCATAATTTTTAATAAATTTCGCGTACCACTGGGACATACCTAAAAACTTAGATACCTCTTTTGAGTTACGGGGTGGTTTCATCTCTTGTATAGCTCTAACCTTTGTCTCATCCGTTTTAATTCCTTCTTACTAATAATTAATCCCAAATATTTCAATTCATCGCACCCGAATTTACATTTTTCCTTATTTAATGTCCAAAAAGGGCCCAAAATTTCCAAATCTGGTCTTTTTTTCCCAAAAATTTCCCTGTAATTTTTTTAAAATGAAACACCCTTCTTAAAAAAGGAAAAATTTGGCGAAAAACCAACTTCCCGACCGTTTTTAAAACCCCGGGCCCAAATTTTCCCACCAATTTTAAAGGTTTTTTTTGGGAAAAAATTAAACCCTGATCACAAATATTTATGGCGGTTGAAAAACCCTTTTTATTTAAAAAAGGGTTTCCCCAACTGTTTTAAAATTTTGTGTTTTTTAAATATTTCGTTTAAAAGTGACATGCCCCCCCTTTTTTTTTTTTTCCTTTGGGAAACACCAAAAGACCCTTTCCCCTCGAAATTTGGGGGGGTCTAAATCGGTCCCCTTTTTCCCAAAATTCCTGTAATTTTTTTTAAAATGAAACACCTTCTTAAAAAACCGAACTTTTTGGTTAAACCAACACCACCGATTTTTAGAAAACCCCCCCAAATTTTCCTCCCAATTTTTAGTTGTTTTTGCAAAAATTAAAACGCTGATCCAAATATTGGCTTGGGGAAATTTTAAATTTTGGGTTAAAAGTTATCCCCAACTTTTTTCCCTTTTTTGGGGAAATTCGTTCCTTTTCTTTCAATGGGTCTTTTCCCCCAGTGACATGTCGACCCCCTAATTTTTTTAAATCCTAGAAATTTACCAAAGTGACCTTTTCAAGTGGTAAATGAATCCCCCCCTTTTTTTTTTTCCCAAGTTTTAACCAAAATCCCCTTTCCACCGAAATTTGAAATTTTTTAACCCAGTCCTTTTAAACCCCAAATTTCCCTGATTTAAAAAGGGAAACGCCAAATTTTAAAAAAAACCACCCTTATTTATTTTAAAAAGGAACTTCCCAACCGTTTTTTAAAAACCCGGTGCTTAACGAGGTCCCCCCAAAAAACGTGGCACAAAAAAACATTCCCCTGGGATTTTGAACTCGAGTTATTGCAGTTTGGAAATCTTTCTATGAAAAATTATCGGGGCAACATCAAAAAAAAAGTAAAAAATTTTCATTGCTTTTATCCCTTTTAAAGGGCGTTCTTTTTATACCCCTTTAAATTGGGCATTTCTTTTTCCGGGGTTTTTGGGGATCTTTTTTGTTTTCCCCCCAAAAAATTTCCCTTTCCCAAAATTTAAATTTTTTTGGCACAAAATTTTCCAACGCTGATCACGAATATGTATGGCGTTTTGAAATTAAATTAGTTAAAAATTTTATGCCCAACCCTTTTTTTAAAATTTTTCCCCCTCTTTCAAACCGGGTCTTTTTTCAGTGACTCCCACCCCCCTTTTTTTTTCCCCGAAAACTTACCAAAGTTACCTTTCCACCAAAATTTTGGGAGGGGGGTCAAATCTGATCTCCGTTTCACAAAATTTCCCTAAAAAATTTTATAAATGAAACCCTTTCCCGGAAAAACGGGGTTTTTGGGCCTAAAAAAACCTTTAAAAACCGTTTTTTAAAAACCGGCTAAATTTCTCCAAACTTGGTTTTTTTTTTACGGGAATTCAACGCTGACCCAGGGAAATATGTATGGCGCTTGTTAAAATTTCCCAAATTAGAAAATTTTCCCCAAAACGGCTTTTTAAAATTAAAATGCCCCCCCAATGGGTCTGTTTCGGGGGTTAAAACATTCCCATCCTGTGATGCCACCCCTTACCTTTCCGCTAATTTTTATGGGTTATCAAAATGATAAACATCCCCCCCTTACCCCCAACTTTTATTAAGGTAACCCATAATATTTTTCCCCCAAATTTTGGACCCTTAATTGGAGTGAGAGTCGCCCCAAATTAAATCACGTTTTTTAAGTCAGATCCCAATTAGATTCTCTATCCCCAAATCCCAAAAACCGTTTTATTTTAATTTTTATATCTAAATTTTCCCTTTTTCCAGTCGGGTTCCCGATTTCAGGAATATTTCTATAATTTTTATATTTGAAGATTTTTGATCCCCAATGCACCCAATTTTTTGATTTTCCCTATTCTTGGCCCCGCAAGATTTCACACTAAGCTTTGCCCGCTATTGATCAGAATGATTCCACACTACAATCTCGGCCTCCCCTTATGCTATCTATGCTATTCTATTTTTTCCGCGCTACCCTTTTTAAGGTATATCTTTTACATATTCGATCCGTTTCTCTTTTTGGTAGGGGGTTTTGGAAAGGTTTTCCATTAACTTTGGGTCAAAAACAAAAGGTTGTTTAATAAAAAAGACGCGAAAACGTCCCTTTCCGAAAAAAAACGATTTTTAAAAGGTTTTTATTTTTAATAAATTATGCCTAAATCTCTTTTTAAAATTTCTTTCCTTTTTGAGTTTTTTTTAAAATTTTTAATCTTAAATCTTCTTTTTTAATTTTTAAAATTTCCCCAAATATCTTCGACTTTTTTTTAAATTGAAATTTTAATTTTTAAATTTTTAAAATTTTCCCAAATATCTACTTGATTTTTAATTTTTTCATTGAAATTTTTTCCCCAAAAATTTTAACTTTTCTTTTTTAAAATTCTTACCTTTTTAATTTTCATTACTCATCTTGGGAATTTTTTTTATTCTTTTAATTTTTAAACTCTAAATTTTACCCAATAAAACCAACTTAATAATTTTTTTAATTTTGTATTTTTATTTTTTCCCCCAAATTGGTTTTTAAAAATTTTAACCCAAAACCCCCGCCCTGGGGGCCCAACCAAACCCTTATAGGAGCTTTATTCTCCCCCTTTTCAAACCGGGAAAACCTTTAGGTTCGTTTTTTCGGGGTCAGTCTTTTTTGAAATGAAAACCTATTTGAGTTTTATTTCCATAATATTAATTAAATTTTTATTTTATATAAAAAAATTTTTTTAAATTAAAAATTAAAAAGGGTTTTCCCCAAAAACTCCCAATGGGCCGCGCCCCGCTTTAAATTATTATTAAAGGTCCTTTGACTCCGCTTTTTCCGAACCAGATCCCAAATAGGGCAATACAAAAACCCCAAATATATACAAAATATTATACTTCCCCAAAAATTTTTTCAATAAACCATTAAAAATTTCGTAAAAAGGGAATTTTTCCCGCACCCCACGAAGCCCCAACATCGAAGTAAAAAAATTGAATTAAATTTTTTTTCTTCAAAAAAAAATTTTTTAACCAAGTAAAATTTAAAAAAATTGAAAATAAAATTTTTTTCATTGTTAGTTTTTTTAAATTTTTTTTAAAACTTTTAAAGCACCCCTTAATTTCCCCTTTTTTGCAATTTTCCGCCCACTTTTTTTGGGAAGATCAAAAAAATGAAACAATAAAACCCGGGTTTTTAAAATTTGGTCTCCCACTTTTCACATTCAACGATGGGGGGTTTTCCCATAACCCCTTCCTTTTTTTTCCGGAATTTTTTTTGGGAAAGGCTTTTTCCCCCTTTGCCCTTTTCCCCCCCCAAACCGGTTTTTGGGCTGGTTGGGTTCTTCTGTTCCCCTCCCTTTTGGGTTAATATTTCCTTTTTCAAAGGGGGGCTTAAATTTGATTCCCCTCCCTCTTTTTTTTTTCCCGGAAATAGTCCTGATGACATTTGTCTTTTTAATTATTATTATTACTACCCCCCTTCCTTTTTTAGGTTCCACTTGTCCCCGATATCCCGACCCTTTTACCTTGGTTTATTTTTTAAACCCTTTTTTTTTTTTAATTCCCCCTTTTTTGAACTGGAAATTGGTCTGCCCGGTGATTTGGATGGGTCCTCTCTGTTTTTTTGTTTTGGGTTTTGGTTTGAATCTTTTGCCTCAACCCTTCTTTCCCACCCCAATTTTTTTTTTCCCATATTTGGGACTAAATTTAACCTTGGTTTTGTATTTTTTTAAAGTACTTTTTTCCTGACTTGAATCCTTTTTTGGGGATCCTGTTCCAAATTCCCGAAAAATTTTCCCTTGACGATATTTTTCTTTTTGATCTACTTAACTGTTTTTTTTTGTTTCCATATTTTTAAAGTTCCTAATTTCAGGATTTATAAGGTCCCTAAAATTTTTTTTAAAATTTGGAAATTTTGGGGCACAGGGTGTGTTTCTAATAAAACCCAACCCTTTTTACCTTTTTTTATGCCCTTTCACGTTAAAATTTTTTTCCCAAACCCCTGTTTAATTTTCGTACTTAGTCGCTTTTTTAAACCTGATATCTTAAATTTTTAAAATTTTAAAGAGCCCGGGGTACCCCCTTTTGTTTTGAAAAGGGTTGTAATCAATTTTCGACCAAAAAATAATAAAGCCGGTTTTTTTCCCAATTGGGTTTCATTCCCCCGCCTTACGAATGGGTAAAAAAATAATTTAAAAATTGATCCCAAGTATAATGGGGGTTTTAAAGTTTTCTTTTAAATTATATCTCTTTAAATTTTTCCGGGTCCTTTTGCGGGTCAATGACGTTTAATTGCCCTTATGCCAAACCTTTTCCGGGGCCCAAAAAAAATCCCCGGATAAAAATTTGGGGGCCCCTTATCCCATTAATTTTTATTACCCCAAAACGCGATAAAAAGTTATAAAAAAATACCCGCAAATTCGGGGGGGCCCTTTTTTAAGAGGTAAATTTAACCCCTTTGCTGAAATGATGGGGCCCAAAATATAGGGGTTTCCGTTTTTTCCTCGATATAGGATACGGGCCTTAAATCCGTCATATCTCTTTTGGGGATTTTTAAAATATAATTGGATTTAAACGGCCGGCTGGTAACGGGGTTTTTATAGTTAAATTTGGCCCTTTTGGGGCCCCGGGTGAGACATATTGATCAATAAATTTTCTCATGTCCCGGGGAAATAACAAAACGCCCCGGGAATTTTATGAAAAACTTTTTAAATCTGCCGACTTGTCCCTTTTGGCTTGTCATGAAATTCCTCTTTTTTCCTTCCCAAATTTTGGGAAATTTAATCCCCTTTCACCTAATGACGTTGCGTTTTCGCAAAAAAATAACAACCTTAAATTAAACAAAATCGTGGGCCCCAATTCCCCACTTTCGTTGCATTAACCGGGTTATTTTCCCGGGGTTTTCAAAATTACCATATATAGGATTTAATTCGGGTCTTTTTTCCCGGCCCTCATTAATTGCCCTGGGGAAAAAACCCTTTTCAATTTCCCAATTTTTATCCCCCTTTATTACTTTTAAATTTGGGGGATTCCTTGATGGGAATGTCGGCCCCCGCATTTTGATTTTGGTCTTGCCCCCTTTTCTATTTTTTGAATTTGCAAAATTTAGCCCCATCTTTCACCCCTACCCCAAAAAAATTTTTTACTTTGTGTTAGGGTGTTAATGCGGGGGTTTATTACCTTAATTGGAAATCCCTAAATATGTTTTTAAAATTTGTTCAATGCCCATACTACTGCTAGCCCATTTTTTTTCGGTTTTTCTTGAATTTTCTCTGCGTTGTTGGGTTACGTGACGCAAATACGACTGGTCTGTTTTGTTGGTTTAGTACTTGCTCCTAAAAATCGAACGGCATCTGTAAATAACTCGAATGGGTTTCCCGAAAAATTTTGGGAATTTTTAAAACTGCCCCTTTTGTTATTTCCTCCTTTTTACCTCTTTTTGAATCCTTTTTTTGGGTTCAATGGACCAGACAAATTTTTTAAAATTTTTGTTTAAGAAATTTTAAAATGGCCCCCGAACGATAATTTTTAATAAATTTGCGTACCACTGGGGGCAAAAACCTTAAAAAATTAAAGGTTTCCCTTTTTTGGGGTTTCGGGGGGGTTTTTATCTCTTTTATAAATTTAACCTTTGTCTCATCCCTTTTTAATTCCCTTTTTTACTAAAATTAATCCCAAAAAATTTTTAATTCATCGCCCCGAAATTTAATTTTTTTTATTTTTCAATCCCATCCTTTAACAACGAAAAAAATTCCCCTTTAAAAACCCAAAATGGTGAGGGGAATGATGGGGAAAGCATTTTTTTAAAGTCGTTCCCTGTAAACACTACAAACTTCCCTATCACCGGTTTTAAAGGTTTAAATTTTCTTTTGAAAAAAAGGGGGCTGCTCCGAAGTAAAAACCCAATGGCAATTTTGCGAAAACATAAGTGCCACTTTTTCTACAAAAGGGTCTTAAAATTATAAAACCGGGGTTTTTCTGCCATTTGAAAAAACCCCCTTCTTTGATCAAAGAGACATTATTGTTGTTTTGGTATGTTTTTGTTAATAAATCATCTATTAACTAGGGTTAAAAGGTCTTTTTTGGGTCGAATTTAATTTTTTTTAGCTCACGCAAAAATATGGCTTTGGATTATCCGGTGGTAAAACCCCTTATTTTTCGCATTACAACAGGTGACGCTTTTGGGGACTGAATTGGGAAAAACCCTTTCCCCTTTAAATTTTTGTATGTGAAAATCTATTTTCTTGCTTGGGGGCGATCAAAACTTATAAGGTTTGGCTTTTCTGGTGGGTTATCTCCCCTGTCAATTTTTTAAAAAGACAAAGAGTAAGACCTGGTTTTAAAACCAAAAAAACCCTTTTTAAAAATACTAAAAAAAATTTTTTGTTTTTTTTTTCTTTCTTCCCCAATTTTTTTTTTAGATAAATCTATCTCAACCTTTTCCCCCTTTTGGTTAAAACCCCAAAATTTTTTTGAGAATCTGGGAATTTTTAACGATTTTTTGTTAAAAATAAAAACCATTCTTGACGCCTTTTGAATCATACCCCAATACATGGGTATTTTTAAATCTTTCAACACATGAAATGACCAATTTCTTTTTAATTGTCTGATCTTAATTTTCAATTTTACAATCCCCTGTTTTGGCATTTCGCACCCTGTGCCCGTTATTACCTGGGGTTCGCGAAATTTGTTTTTTAAAAAAAATATTTTTATATACTTTTTCCGAATAAAAGATTTTTTCCCCCGGTGTCCCCGTCTTTCAAAAATGTGTTATTTAATAATATAAAATTTGGGGGGGAAGTTCACCGGTTCTTTAATATTGGAAAAGTTTTACCTTTTCTTGTCGACACCTCTTGAGGTTGGAAACTTAATTTCAATATTTAATCGTCCCCTTTGCGTCCTATCGCCTCCGGGTTGAAATTATCCTAACCCCTTTTTCTACGGTCCCCTTTTTAAAATTTTCATTTCGCCCATTTCGAAATGAGTAACTTTTGCTGAATCTTTTGGTCCCTTATTATTAAAAACTATTTCCCCTCGAACCCTCTATTATTAGGCGGCTTTCTGGGAAAAACCCTTTCCTTTTTTGGTTACCATTTTTCCCAAATTCCCCCAGTTTCTACCTTTTTAAAATTTAAAGGGGTATCCCGCATTTTGGGCCTCGTTTTTAAATTTTGGTTCTGGGTAACCCTTTTGGGGGTTTAAAAAATATTTCTTTAAATTTAGCCGGACTTCTAAAAATTGTATCGGGATTTTTGGATTTCTAACTTCCCGTAGTCCTGTCCTGGGGTTCGAGTCGAACTAAAAAAAGGAAACCACTAAGTTTTGGGGACATTCCCAATGCTAAAAATTCTCTTTTTTTAATAATCATAACCAAAAAACAGTCGGTCCTGATTTTTTCCCTTGCGGGGTGCAAAACCGACTGTGGTTTTTTTTATTTTTTTATCGCGGGAAAAACCTTCCAAAAATTCCCGCTTTTTAGCGCGCAAAATCCCGAATTTTATTTTTTTACCAACAAAGGGCCAAATTCGAATACCAATCTTGAGCCCCTTCCCCCGAGATGACTTTTTAAGTAAAACACATGACGGTTCTTTTGGGGTTTTAAAAAAACTTGAATATTTTTTTTCGTAAAAAAATGGGAAATCCGAACTTTTGGCCCGAAAAATTTTGAATTTTTAATTTCCCCCCTTACCAAACCCCTTTTTCCTAATAAAAACGGTTTTGGGGGGGCCCGGGGGCATTGCCAAAAACCCGGGATGACCCTGTTTCCCGGTTCCCCGTAAGCTAGAGGGGTGGGATTATCAAAATGAAAACCGAGTTTTCTTAATACAACTTTTATTAAAAAGGGAACATAATACGGGTTTTAATTTGACACTTATTAATTAGGGGTGAGAGTCGAGCCCAAATTAAATCACGTATTTTAAATCAGATCACCAATTAGATTCTCATCTCTTTCCCAAAAAAAATACCTTTAATTCCCTTCTTAAACTAATATTACCCCCCCGTCGGTCCCTTTTACCCGGGGTAAATCTATAACTTTTTTTTTGAAAATTCTTGATCCGCAATGCAGCTAATTCCCTTTACCGCCTCTTCGGTCCGCAAAATTTTACCTAAGCCTTTTTCACGCTAATCCGGGAAAGATTCCACACTACAATCTCTGAGCCTGCGCGCTATCTATGCCCATTGCTATGTTTGCCGCGCTTTTCCTTTTTTTGGGATATTTGTTTTTTACATATTCCCTCCTTTTTTTGGGGATTGGGTTGGAAAAGGTTTTTGGAAATGGGGGCCGTCCAAAAAACTTTTGGGGGTTTATTTAATCAGAAAGGGGCCCCGAGGGGCGCCACAAGTGACATACCAAAACCCCTATTATTTTTTTCCCAGAAAAATTTTCCAAAGGATCCGTTAAATTAAAAGCCAAAACCAATTTTTAAAAATAAAATTCCAAAGTGACTTTTGGGCAAGTTTCAATCGAAATTTGACCAGGACTCTAAATCTGGTTCGGTTTTTAGGAAATTCTTTTTGAACGCCCTTCCCTTTAAAAAACCGAAACTTTTTGGCGAAAAACCCGGGATTTTTAAAAAACCCGGGGCATTTGGGAAGGTGTTCCCAAACCTAAACACAAAATTTAAATCTGCGGGGTTATTACAATTTGAGTTTTTTTTTGGTAAAGCATTTCTATGACAAGTATCAGAAAAACACCGGAAAAAAAATGAAAAATTTTAATTCCGTTTATCCCGCGTTCCCCCTTTGAAAAAAGGGCTTAATTCCAACGCATTTCTCATTTCCGTGCGCGGCTCATTTTTTTTTAATCCCCCCCTTTCCAAACCGGGGTTTTTTTTGCCAAAATTCAACGCTGATATGTGTGGGTGGTTTCGAAATTCCAATTGGGGTTTAAAAATTTAAATTCCCCAAATGTTTCTATTTAAATTTTGTCCCCCCAATGATTTAAAACTTTCCCCCAAATTTTTTTTTCCCGGAAACTTACCAAAGTGACCCATTTCACCCGAAAAATTGGGGGCTAAAAGGGGTTTCCCTTTCCGAAATTTTCCCCCCAAAAATTTTTAAATAAACCCTTTTGAAAAATCCCATATTTGGCTTTTTGAAATTCCCCCCAGATTTTTTAAAACCCGGGCAATTCTCCCCTCTTGGGGTTTTCCCGGGGGTTCCCTTTCCAAAACAATTTTTGGGGGTTTTCAAAAACCAAATTTGTTTTAAAAAATAAAACCCCTTTTTTCTTTTTAAACCGTGCCCCCCAAAAAGTTCCGTTTCATTGACATCCCACTAATTTTTTTTTTTACCCTAGAAGCTTTCCAAAATGACCCATTTCACTGAAATTTGGGGGGGAATCTTCTGCCCCCCGTTTCAGACATTCCCAATTTTTTAAAAATGAAAAACCTTCTTTAAAAAAAACTGTTTTGTGGGAAGGGCCAAAATTCCGGCCGATTTTTCCCGGCCAATTCTCCCCCAATCCGGTTTTTTTTGGGACCGGGAAATTTAAAGCTGATCCGGTATGTTTGGGGCTTTTTAAATTAAAATTTGTTCAAAAGTTATGCAAAAATATTTTTTTTTAAATTTCGTCCTCTTTTAAATTTGTCTGTTTCCCGTACATGCCCACCACTATTTTTTTTTTCCCTAAGGGGAAACCCCCAAAAAGACCCATTTCACTCGAAATTTGACCAAGGGAATTTTAAAACCGGGGTTTCCCTTTCACAAAAATTTCCCGTAATTTGTTTTTAAAAAAACAAACCCTTTTTGAAAAGCCAATTTTCCAAAATTTCCAAAATTTGCCGTTTTTAAAAAAAGGTGTCATTCCCAAGATCCGCCCTTAAATTTAAAACCTTGGTTTTTAAAAATGAGTTAATTTTCCCTTTTGGGGCATTTCCTTTACGGGATCGGAAAACATCAAAAAAAAAATTTTTTCTGTAATCCCTTTTTGGGGAAACCCTTCGTTTCCCTAGGGGCCAATTTGGGGGGGGTTTTTTTTTTTTCCGGGGGTTTGGGCATTTTGGGCCCTTAGGTTCCCCAAACTTTGTTTTTTTGGCAAAAGAATTCAACCTGATTACGAATATGTTTGGGGCGGGAAAATTCCCCTGGGTTTAAAAAATTATGGGGACAACGGCCGGGGGGTTCGAATAGTCATTTTCAGTGACATGCCCACCACTCTTACCGAGAACTTACAAAGTTAACCATTTTACTCGAAATATGACCAGTAATCGAAATCTGGTCTCCGTTTCACGAAATTCCTGTAACAATTTTTATAAATGAAACAGCTTCTTGAAAAAACCGACCTATTTGGCTGTAAAGCCAACTTACCGACCGATTTTAAAAAACCGGCTAATTCTCTCCAAACTTAGATTTTCTTGCACAGAATTCAACGCTGATCACGAATATGTATGGCGCTTGTCGAAATTCCAATTAGTTCAAAAGTTATGCCCAACTGTTTCTTTGAAATTCGTGCCCCTTTCAATAGTCTGTTTCCAGTGACATGCCCACCACTTTTTTTACCCTAGAAGCTTACCAAAGTGACCCATTTCACTCGAAAGTTTACCAGGAATCTAAATCTGGTCTCCGTTTCACGAAATTCTTGTAATTTTTTTAAAATGAATTACCTTCTTGAAAAAACCGACCTATTTGGCTTGAAATCCAACTTACCGACCGATTTTAAAAACCTGGGTGTCATTCGAACGAGATGCCGCCCTTAAACCCAAAGACACTTAGAACATTACCCTGCCATTATTAGAACTCGAGTTATTGCACTTTGGTAATGCATTTCTATGACAAGTATCAAAAAAAAAAAGTAAAAAAATTTTAATTGCTGTATTATCCTTTTGGAGGCTTTCGTCTTTCATATGGGCTTATATGCGACGCATTTTTCTTTTCCGTGCGTTTGGATCATTTTATTGTCTTCCTAGAATTCCTCCCAAACTTAATTATTCTGGCACAGAACTCAACGCTGATTACGAATATGTATGGCGCTTGTCGAAATTCCAATTAGTTCAAAATTTATGCAAAACTGTTATACTACTTTCAATATTCATTTTCAGTGACATGCCCAGCATTCTTTTTTTTACCCGAGAAACTTACCAAATTTACCCATTTCACTCGAAATTTGACCAGGAATCTAAATCTGCTCTCCGTTTCACGAAATTCCTGTCACTTCTTTTAAAAATGAAACACATTCTTCAAAAAACCGACCTATTTGGCTGTAAAGCCACAACTTACAGACCGATTTTAAAAACTGGCCAATTCTCACCAAACTTAGTTTTTCTTGCACATAATTCTACGTTGATCACGAATATGTATGGCGCTTGTCGAAATTCCAATTAGTTCAAAAGTTATGCCCAACTGTTTCTTTGAAATTCGAATAGTCATTTTCAGTGACATGACCACCACTCTTTTTTTTACCCGAGAAACTTACCAAATTTACCCATTTCACTCGAAATGACCAGGAATCTAAATCTGGTCTCCGTTTCACGAAATTCCTGTAACAATTTTTATAAATGAAACAGCTTCTTGAAAAAACCGACCTATTTGGCTGCAGAGCCAACTTATCGACCGATTTTAAAAAACCGGCTAATTCTCTCTAAACTTAGATTTTCTTGCACAGAATTCAACGCTTATCACGAATCTGTATGGCTCTTGTTGAAATTCAAATTAGTTCAAAAGTTATGCACAACTGTTTCTTTCAAATTCGTGCCCTCTTTCAATAGTCTGTTTCAGTGACATGCCCACCACTATTTTTACCCTAGAAACTTACCAAAGTGACCCATTTCACTCAAAATTTGTCCAGGAATCTAAATATGGTCTCCGTTTCACGAAATTCCCGTAACTTTTTTTAAAAATGAAACACCTGGAAAAATCGACCAATTTGGCTGTAAAGCCAACTTACCGACCGATTTTAAACAAACGGCAATTCTCACCAATCTTATTTTTTCTTGCACAGAATTCAACGCTGATCACGAATATGTATGGCGCTTGTCAAAATTTCCCAATTAGTTAAAAAAGTTAGCTT